>JANPWX010018787.1:0-15375 GCA_024734555.1 Trochalopteron elliotii | reverse complement strand
GGGTGATTAGTTGACCCTGTTGGGTGTTGAGTTGACCCCATGACCTCAGTTGACCCCATGACCTCAGTTGACCATATTGGGTGTTGAGTTGACCCCAAGACTCAGTTGACCCCATGACCTCAGTTAACCCCATGACCTCAGTTGACCCCGTCGGACGTTGAATTGACCCCATGACCTCTCGCAGTTCAACAGCTTCGAGCAGCTGTGCATCAACTTCACCAACGAGAAGCTGCAGCAGTTCTTCAACCACCACATGTTCGTGCTGGAGCAGGAGGAGTACAAGAAGGAGGGAATCGAGTGGGAGTTCATCGACTTCGGCATGGACCTGCAGGCCTGCATTGACCTCATCGAGAAGGTGCCACCACCGGCGCTTGGGTTGGGTTTGGCTGGGTTGAGTTGGATTGAGTTGGGTTGAGTTGAGTTGGATTGGGTTGGGTTGAGGAGACTCAAGGTTGGTTGGGTTGGGTTGAGTTGGGTTGGGTTGAGTTGGATTGAGTTGGGTTGAGTTGGGTTGGGTTGAGTTGGGTTGAGTTGGGTTGATTGGGTTGAATTGGATTGGATTGGGTTGAGTTGGGTTGGGTTGAGTGTCCTCATCATCCATCGATGTCCACCTTGCCGCAGCCCATGGGCATCATGTCCATCCTGGAAGAGGAGTGCATGTTCCCCAAAGCCTCGGACATGACCTTCAAGTCCAAACTCTACGACAACCACCTGGGCAAATCGGCCAATTTTGGCAAACCGAGGAATGTCAAGGGCAAGTCTGAGGCACATTTCTCACTCGTTCACTACGCTGGCACCGTGGACTACAACATCCTGGGCTGGCTGGAGAAGAACAAGGACCCCCTCAACGAGACCGTGGTGGGGCTCTACCAGAAATCTGCCCTCAAGCTCCTGGCCCATCTCTTCTCCAACTACGCCGGTGCCGATTCGGGTGGGTGGTGGAGAAGACAAATGGTTGGGTTGAGTTGAGTTGGGTTGGGTTGAGTTGAGTTGGGTTGCATTGTGTTGGGTTGGGTCGCATTGGGTTGGGTTGAGTTTGGTTGGGTTGATTTGAGAAGACCAAGTCTGGTTGGATTGGGTTGGTGAGACATAAATCAGGTTGAGTTGGGTCACGTTGAGTTGGGCTGTCCTTGTCTCCTCATGCCACCATTCTCCTCGGCAGGTGGTGATGGTGGCAAGGGCAAAGGAGCCAAGAAAAAAGGTTCTTCCTTCCAGACCGTCTCGGCCTTGCACCGGGTGAGGGCCACACCCTGGACCTGCTCTGGTCCCACCCCTCCCTCCAGCCCCTCCCCTGCTCTCCCATTGGTCACCTTCTCCTGTCCTCCTCAGGAGAACCTCAACAAGCTCATGGCCAACCTCAAGACCACCCATCCACACTTCGTCCGGTGCCTGGTGCCAAATGAGCGGAAGGAGCCGGGTGAGCTGAGGGTGGGGATGGGAGGTTGGGTTGGGTTGTGTTAAGTTGGGTTTGGTTTAAGTTGGGTTTGGTTTGAGTTGGGTCGGGTTGAGTTAGGTTGAGTTTGGTTGGGTTTGGTTGAGTTGAATTGGATGGGTTGGATTGAGTTGGGCTGAGTTGTGTTGGGTTGTTTCGGGTTCATTGGGTTCAGTTGAGTTGGGTTGAGTGGGGTTTGACTGGATGAGTTGGGTTGGGTTGAGTTGAGTTGGTTTTGGTTGGGTTGAGTCGAGTTGGGTTGGGGTGGATTGGGTTTGGTTAAGTTGGGTTGGGTTAGGCTGGGTTGAGTTGGGTTGAGTTGGTTTGAGTTGAGTTGGGTTGGGTTAAGTTGGGTTGGGTTGAGCTGAATTGGATTGAATTGAGTTGGATTGGGATGGGTTGGGTTTGACTGAGTTGGGTTGAGTTGAGTTGTGACAGCCAAAGATGTTTGAGTTGCGTTGAGAAGACCTCACCCATCGAGTCGTTGACCCCTGACCTGTGTCCTCCTCCAGGAGTGATGGACAACGCCCTGGTCATGCACCAACTCCGCTGCAACGGCGTCCTGGAGGGAATCCGCATCTGCCGCAAGGGCTTCCCCAACCGAATCCTCTACGGCGACTTCCGGCAGCGGTGAGGACACTGAGGAGCTTTGGGGACAAGGAGGGGACAACCCCAGCGGGGCTGACCTCAGGGGTCTTCTCCTGGGTGGTCACCAGGTACCGGATCCTGAACCCGGCCGCCATCCCCGAGGGTCAGTTCATCGACAGCCGCAAAGGCGCCGAGAAGCTCCTGGGCTCCATCGACATCGACCACAACCAGTACAAGTTTGGGCACACCAAGGTGAGGTCATGTGGTCCTTGAGGTCCCATCAGTCACCGTGTCCATTTGTCCATCCCCGTGTCCATCTGTCCATCCCTGTGTCCATCTGTCCTTGTGTCCATCTATCCATCCTCACCTCCATCTATCCATCCCCACCTCCATCTATCCATCCCCACCTCCATCTGTCCATCCTCTGTGTGTCCATCTGTCCATCCCTGTGTCCATCTGTCCATCCCTGTGTCCATCCCTGTGTCCATCTGTCCATCCCCATGTCCATCCGTCCACTCCACCCCTTCCACCCACCACAACCACTTTGACCCCATTGGATTCTGGAGATCTTGTGGGGCCACCACCTGAGGTGGACATGGACACCTCATGGTGTCCATGGTCGCCGTGTCCATCTGTCCATCCCTGTGTGTCCATCTGTCCATCCCTGTGTGTCCATCTGTCCATGCCTGTGTCTATCCCCATGTCCATCTGTCCATCGCCATGTCCATCCCCGTGTCCATCCCTTCCACCCACCACAACCACTTTGATCCTACTGGGTTCCATCTCATGGTCCCACCTGAGGTGGACAACAACCTCATGGTCCCACCACCCAAAGTAGACACTGACCTCATGGTCCCCATGGTCCCCGTGTCCATCTGTCCATCCCTGTGTCCATCTATCCACGCCACTCATGATCCCACCAGGTTCTGGAGATCTCATGGTCCCACCTGAGGTGGACACTGACCTCACGGTCCCCATGATCATTGTGTCCACCTGTCCATCCCCCTGTCCATGTGTCCATTCCCATGTCCATCCATCCTCCTGCTCATGATCCCACTGGGTTTCACCTCATGGTACCACCACCCTGGTGGACACCGACCTCATGGTTCCCATGATCATTGTGTCCATCTGTCCACCCCACTCATGCTCCCACCAGGTTCTGGGGACCTCATGGTCCCACCTGAGGTGGACAGACACCAAGCTCACATCCCCACCACCTTCTCCCCCAGGTCTTCTTCAAGGCCGGGCTCCTTGGCCAACTGGAGGAGATGCGTGATGAGCGCCTGTCCCGCATCATCACCCGCATCCAGGCCCGCGCCCGGGGACAGCTGATGCGCCTCGAGTTCAAGAAGATCGTTGAGCGCCGGTGAGACCACGGGGTGGTGGGAGGTCTTCTCCTCACCTGGTGGACATCTTCATCCTCATCATCATCATCCTCATCACGGCAGGGACGCGCTGCTGGTGATCCAGTGGAACCTCCGGGCCTTCATGGGCGTGAAGAACTGGCCGTGGATGAAGCTCTACTTCAAGATCAAACCTCTGCTGAAGAGTGCTGAGACCGAGAAGGAGATGCAGGTGGGGCAAGGTTGGACCACTGATGGTCTGAGGGGTGGTGGGATGAAGATCTTTCACCTTCTCGGGGGTCTCCTGGTGGGGTGTGGGATGAAGATCTTTGACCTTCTGAGGGGTCTTGTGGTGGGTGGTGGGATGAGGATCTTTGACCTTCTCGGGGGTCTCCTGGTGGGGTGTGGGGTGAACATCTTTGACCTTCTCGAGGGTTTCATGGTGGTGTTGGGATGAAGATCTTTGACCTTCTCCTGTTCTCCTGGAGCAGAACATGAAGGAGGAGTACGGGCGGCTGAAGGACGCCCTGGAGAAGTCGGAGTCGCGGCGCAAAGAGCTGGAGGAGAAGATGGTGTCCATGCTGCAGGAGAAGAACGACCTCCAGCTCCAAGTGCAGGCCGTGAGTCCTCATCACCCCAAAAAACCAACGTCATGGTGGTCACCACCATCTCCATCACCCTTTGGGACAACCCTGATCAGTTTGGTGTCCCCTCAACAGGAGCAGGACAACCTGAACGACGCTGAGGAACGCTGCGACCAACTGATCAAGACCAAGATCCAGCTGGAGGCCAAGGTGAAGGAGATGACCGAGAGGCTGGAGGATGAGGAGGAGATGAACGCCGAGCTGACAGCCAAGAAGAGGAAGCTGGAGGACGAGTGCTCAGAGCTCAAGAAGGACATTGACGACTTGGAGCTGACCCTGGCCAAGGTGGAGAAGGAGAAGCACGCCACCGAGAACAAGGTGAGGGGACCTGAGTCTGCTCAGCCTGGTGGGCTTGGGATGGGGAGACCAAAGATGGTTGGGTTGGGTTGAGAACACCAAGGATGGTTGTGTTGGGTTGGTGAGACATAAAATGGGTTGGGTTGGGATGACCAAGGTTGGGTTGGATGGGTTGAGTTGAAAAGACCAAGGCTGGTTGAGTTGAGTTGGGATGACCAAGGATGGTTGAGTTGGGTTGGGTTGAGTTGGGTTGGGTTGAGAAGACCAAGGATGGTTGTGTTGGGTTGGTGAGACATAAAATGGGCTGGGTTGGGATGACCAAGGTTGGGTTGGATGGGTTGAGTTGAAAAGACCAAGGCTGGTTGAGTTGGGTTGGGTTGGGTTGAGAACACCAAGGATGGTTGTGTTGGGTTGGTGAGACATAAAATAGGTTGGTTTGGTTTGGGATGACCAAGGTTGGGTTGGATGGGTTGAGTTGAAAAGACCAAGGCTGGTTGAGTTGAGTTGGGATGACCAAGGATGGTTGAGTTGGGTTGGGTTGAGAAGACCAAGGATGGTTGAGGTGGGTTGAGAAGAAGACCTGAGGCATTGGTTTGAGTGGAGGACACCCAAGGCTGGGTGAAATCTGCCAGCTTGGGTTGAGGAGATCCAAGGCGGGTTGAGAATCTCCAGTGTTGCTTGGGTTGGGTTGGGTTGGTGAGACATAAAATGGGTTGGGTTGAGTTGGGGATGGGTTGGGTTGAGAAGACCTAGGTTGGTTGGGTTGGGTGGAGAAGACCAAGGCTGGTTGACGTGGGTTGAGAAGATATGAAGCATTGGTTTGAGTTGAGGACACCCAAGACTGGGTGGGATCTGTTACCTTGGGTTGAAGACACCCAAGGCAGGTTGGGAAGATCCAATATTGGTTGGGTTGGGGTGGTGACACCTAAAACTGGTTGGGTTGGGTTGGGTTGAGTTGGGTTGAGAAAACCAAGGTGGGTTGGGTTGGGATGACCAAGGCTGGTTGAGGTGAGTTGAGAAGAAGACATGAGGCATTGGTTTAAGTTGAGGACACCCAAGGCTGGGTGAGATCTTCCAGCTTGGGTTGACCCAAGGCAGGTTGAGAACCTCCAAAATCAGTTGGATTGACCTCATCAAGAAGATCCAAAGTCCTTTGTCTTCTACTTCTTCAAAACCTCATTGGCTGAGGTGACCATCAACCTCCTCCACCTCTACCCCACCCTGGACATTTCTCCCCCAGGTCAAGAACCTGACCGAGGAGATGGCCGGGCTGGATGAGACCATCGCCAAGCTGACCAAGGAGAAGAAAGCTCTGCAGGAATCCCACCAGCAGACCCTGGACGACCTTCAGGCCGAGGAGGACAAAGTCAACACCTTGACCAAGAGCAAAGTCAAGCTGGAACAACAAGTGGACGACGTGAGTGTGGAGGACTTCTAGGAGGAACTTCTTGGGGGGGTAAATAATGACCAAAATTTGAGGTTTCTCCTTGTTTTTGTGTCCCACAGCTTGAAGGTTCCCTGGAGCAGGAGAAGAAGATCAGGATGGACCTGGAACGTGCCAAGAGGAAACTGGAAGGTGACCTGAAGCTGACCCAGGAGAACATCATGGACCTGGAGAACGACAAGCAGCAGCTGGAGGAGAAGCTCAAGAAGTGAGGGTGGATCCACCTGCCCGGTGAGGTCCAGGTGAAGGTCACAGGTGAGGCCTCACCTGCCTCGTCTTCTCCTGCAGGAAAGAGTTTGAGATCCACCAGCAGAACAGCAGGATTGAGGACGAGCAGGCGCTGGCGCTGCAGCTCCAGAAGAAGCTGAAGGAGCTGCAGGTGTGGGGTGGGAGTGCAGATTGGGGATGGGTCAGGTTGGGTTGGACTGGAGGATCTCCAGGTGGTTGGGTTGAGTTGGGTTGAGTCTCCACCAGGCTGGGTTGGATTGGGTTTGGTTGGGTTGGACTGGAGAACCTCCAGGTGGTCGGGTTGGGTTGAACTGGAGAATCTCCAGCTGGTTGGGTTGGGTTGGAATGAGTCTCCAGCTGGTTGGGGTGACTTGAATGATCTCCAACTGGTTGGGTTGGGTTGAGTTCCCAACAGGTTGGGTTTGGTTGAGTCTCCATCAGGTTGGGTTGACCTGGATGGTCTCCAGTTTGTTGGGTTGGGTTGAAGAGTAACCTGATGGTTGAATTGGAGAACCTTCAGCTGGTTGGATGGAGTCTTCACCAGGTTGTGTTGACTTGAATGGTCTCCAGCTGGTTGAGTTGGGTTGAGTTGAGTTGGATTGAAGTCTCCCAAGCTGGTTGGGTTGCGTCTCCACCTGGTTGGGTTGACCTGAATGATCTCCACCTGGTTGGGTTGAGTTGAGTGAAAGGATTGGGTTGAGTGGAAAGCTTGTGTAGACCCCACCACCGTGTTGCCCCGCCAGGCCCGCATCGAGGAACTGGAGGAAGAACTCGAAGCCGAACGCACCGGCCGGGCCAAGGTGGAGAAACAACGCTCGGACCTTTCCCGTGAGCTGGAGGAACTCAGTGAACGCCTGGAGGAGGCCGGAGGTGCCACCTCGGCCCAGCTGGAGCTCAACAAGAAGCGCGAGGCAGAATTCCAGAAGCTCCGGCGGGACCTGGAGGAGGCCACGCTGCAGCACGAGGCCACAGCGGCGGCGCTGAGGAAGAAACACGCCGACAGTGCCGCCGAGCTGGCCGAGCAGCTGGACAACCTCCAGAGGGTCAAGCAGAAGCTGGAGAAGGAGAAGAGCGAGCTCAAGCTGGAGCTGGACGACCTCAGCGCCAACATGGAGCAGCTGATCAAGTCCAAGGTAGGAGAAGGGTCAAGGTGGACAGCAGGGAATTATGGGATGGATGGTTGGGGTCATCCAGTTCCATCAAGACAAGGGCAGGGACAACTTCTGCTGGACCGGGTTGGGTTGGGTGGAGTTGGGTTGAAGAACCTTCAGCTGGTTCAGTTGGGTTGAGTGTCCACCTTGTTGGGTTCAGTTGTGTTGAAGAACCTTGGGTTGAGTTGAAAAGTCTCCAAGTGGTTGAGTTGGGTTGGGTTGGAGAATCTTCAACCTTGTTGGGTTCAGTTGTGTTGAAGAACCTTCAACCTTGTTGAGCTGGGTTGTGTTGAAGAACCTTCAATTGGTTGAGCTGAAGAGCCTCCAGGTGTTTGAGTTGACCTAAGTTGGGTTGAAGAACCTTCAGCTGGTTGAGTTGGGTTGAGGGTCTGCCTTGTTGGGTTGGATTGAAGAACCTTCAACCCTGTTGGATTCAGCTGGGTTGAAGAACCTTGGGTTGAGCTGAAGAGTCTCCACATGGCTGAGTTGACCTAAGCTGGGTTGAGCTGAAGAGTCCTCAAGAGGTTGGGTTGGGTTGAGTTGGGTTGAAGAACCTTCAACCGTGTTGGGTTGGGTTGGGTTAAGAACCTTGGGTTGAGCTAAAGATTCTCCAGTTGGTTGGGTTGGGTTGAGTGTCCACCTTGTTGGGTTGGGTTGAAGAACCTTCAACTGGTTGAGCTGAAAAGTCTCCACATGGCTGAGTTGACCTAAGTTGGATTGAAGAACCTTCAGCTGGTTTTGTTGGGTTGAGCATCCACCTTTTTGGGTTAAGTTGCAATGGAGAACCTTCAACTGGTTGAGTTGTGTTGAAGAACCTTCAACCTTGTTGGGTTCAGTTGGGTTGAAGAACCTTGGGTTGAGCTGAGGAGTCTCCAAGAGGTTGAGTTGAGTTGAGTGTTCACCTTGTTGGCTTGAGTTGGGTTGAAGAACCTTCAACTGGTTGAGCTGAAGATTCTCCATGTGGCTGAGTTGACCTACGTTGGGTTGAAGCACCTTCAGCTGGTTGGGTTGGGTTGAGCATCCACCTTTTTGGGTTGAGTTGCATTGGAGAACCTTCAGCTGGTTGATCTGAAGAATCTTCAAGAGGTTGAGTTGGGTTGAGTGTCCACCTTGTTTAGTTGGGTTGGGTTGAAGAACCTTCGACCTTGTTGGCTTCAGGTGGGTTGAAGAACCTTGGGTTGACCTGAAGATTCTCCAATCAGTTGAGTTAAGTTGGGTTTGGTGGATCCCACCCAGACCCACCTCCCACCACCCCAGGTGGTCTCCAAACCTTCTCCAGACCAAACCCAACCATCTCCAACCTCCACGATGGTCCTTGGAGAAGAACCATCTCCTCCATGGCCACCTCCACCCATGGTCCGTGTCCTCTCCAACCCCACGTGTCCCTGCAGGTGACCATGGAGAAGCTCTCGCGTTCCATGGAGGACCAGGCCGCCGAGAACTTGGCCAAGCTGGAGGAGACCCAACGAGTCCTCAACGATGCCAACGCCCACCGGGCCAAGCTGCAGACGGAGAACGGTAGGACATGACCCCGGGCTGACCTTGGGTTGACCTCAGGTTGTCCCACCTTGACCCCACCCCAGCCTTGAAGCTCCTCCCACCTTCCCAATTCCTACCTTTAATTTAAATTTTAAAATTGAAATTTAATTGAATTTCATTTCATTTTAATTGGAAATAATTGGAAGGATTTGGGAAAAGGCCAAATCAAAATTCGGTTTAATGAATAATTATAATATTTGTTAATATTTTAATAAATATTAATTTATTAAAATATAAGAAATATTTTAGTTATGAATTCAATTGATTTAATAAATTATATTTTTATTTATTTAGTAAATGAATTCACCAAAGATCAATGAAAATTTGGACAAAATTCACCAAAAATTGACAAAAAATTGGACAAAATTCACAAAAAAATTAATGAAAATTTCTACAAAATTCACCAAGAAATCAACAAAAATTTGGACAAAATTCGCCAAAAATCAATGAAATTTTGAATGAAATTCACCAAAATTTGGATTTTTCACCCCAAAATTTCATCCCTTGCAGGAGAATTGTTGCGGCAGCTGGAGGAGAAGGAGGCCCTGGTGTCCCAACTGACCCGTGGGAAAGTCTCCTACACCCAACAGCTGGAGGACCTCAAGAGACAACTGGAGGAGGAGATGAAGGTGAAGTTCTGGAGAAGGTCCAAGGTGTCCTTCAACCTTTGTGGTCATTGGTGGGGTTGGGCAAGGTCCTGGAGAAGGTCCTGGAGAAGGTTCCAGGTGTTCTTCAGCCATTTGTGGTCATCGGTGGGGTTGGGTGGAGACATCTAAGGTGGGTTGGGATCTACAGAAGGTCCATGTGGGTCTCCAACCTTTGTGGTCATTGGTGGGGTTGGGTGAGGTCATCTCAGGTGAGGTCCNTGAGTTCCATCTACAGATGGTCCAGGTGTGGGGTTGGGTGGAGACATCTAAGGTGAGGTCCTGGAGAAGGTCCAGGTGTCCTTCAACCTTTTGTGGTCAGCGGTGGGGTCTAAGAGTTGTTGGGTTGGTCCATGGAAGGTCCAAGATGATGATTGAGTTGATCTGGAGAAGGTCCAACGATGGTTGGGTTGATCTGGACAAAGTTGGGTTGGTCCAAAGTGGTCCAAAGAGGGTTGGGTTGGTCTGGAGAAGGTTGGGTTGGTCTGGAGAAGGTTGGGTTGGACCATGGAAGGTCTGAGGATGGTTGGGCTGGTCTGAAGAAGGTTGGGTTGGTATGGAGAAGGTTGGGTTGATCCATGGAAGGTCCAAGGATGGTTGGGCTGGTCTGGAGAAGGTTGGAATGGTCTGGAGAAAGTCCAAGGAAGGTTGGGATGGTCTGGAGAAGGTCCAAGGAAAGTTTAGTTGGTCCATTGAAAGTTGGCGTGGAGAAGGTTGGGATGGTCAGGAGAAGGTTGGGATGGTCCAACGAAGGTCTGGAGGAGGAAGGTTGGGATGGTCTGGAGGAGGTGGGATGGTCTGGAGAAGGTTGGAGAAGCTTGGGTTGGTCCAAGGATGGTTGGGATGGTCTGGAGAAGGTTGGAGAAGCTTGGGTTGGTCCAAGGATGGTTGGGCTGGTCCAAAGAAGGTCCAAGGATGGTTGGGCTGGTCCAACCTCCATGCTGTCCACCCCGGCAGAGGAGATCTCAGACCTCACCGAGCAGTTGGCCGCTGGCAACAAATCCATCCACGAGCTGGAGAAGGTCCGCAAGCAGCTGGACACGGAGAAGATGGAGCTCCAGGCCGCCCTGGAGGAGGCCGAGGTGGGGCCAACCCCATCCTGACCTTCTCACGGTGGGACACGCATCCTCCACCAGCTCCTCAAGGTCTTCTCCATCCCACCCCACCCCACCAGGCCTCCTTGGAGCACGAGGAAGGGAAGATCCTGAGGTCCCAGCTGGAGCTCCAGCAGGTGAAGGCCGAGCTGGAGAGGAAGCTGGGCGAGAAGGACGAGGAGATGGAGCAGGTGAAGAGGAACCACCTGCGGGTGGTGGAGTCCTTGCAGACCTCGCTGGACGCCGAGAGCCGCAGCCGCAACGAGGCCCTCAGGCTGAAGAAGAAGATGGAGGGTGACCTCAACGAGCTGGAGATCCAGCTGGGCCACGCCAACCGCGGCGCCAACGAGGCCCAGAAGCAGCTCAAGGTCCTGCAGGGTTGCCTGAAGGTAACTGGACAGGAGAGGTGGAGGTTCTGGAGGTCTTGAAGTTCCCATGGAGGTGTAGAAGGTCCCACAGGGACACTGAGGTCCTGAAGGTCCCACAGGGATGTGTAGGAGGAACCTGAAGGTCCCATGGACACATTGAGGTTCTGAAGGTCACACAGGGTCATGGAGCTCCTGAAGGTTCCTGTTCATGGGGGCATGGGGGTCTTGAAGGTCTGATGGGGACATGGAGGTTCTGAAGGTCCTACAGGGATGTGGAGGTGTAGGATGTTCCTCAAGGAACTTGTCCATGGGGACATTGAGGTTCTGAAGCTCCCACAGGGACATGGAGGTGTAGAAGGTACCTGAAGGTCCCATGAGGACATTGAGGTCCTGAAGGTCCCTGTCCGTGGGGACATGGAGGTGTAGGAGGTACCTGAAGGTCCCACGGGGACATAGAGGTGTAGGATGTTCCTCACAGGACTTGTCCATGGGGACACTGAAGTCCTGAAGGTCCCACGGTGACATGGAGGTCCTGAAGGTCCCACGGGGACATGGAGGTCCTGAAGGTTCCTGTCCATGGAGACCTTGGTGTGTAGGAAGTCCCACCACCCAACTGGGGTGGCTCGATGGACCTTCCTCTCCCTTCCCACCAACCCACGTCCAGGAGGACCAATCATCACCTCAATGGACCCACAATGATGATGATGATGGTGATGATGATGGTCGCACCACCCATGACCAGGTGGACCCACCACCCCTTCCCACCACCCCATGGTCAGATGGACCCATCACCACCATGATGATGATGATGATGATGATGATGATGATGGAACCACCTATGGCCTGGTGGACCCATCACCACCGCAATAATGATGATGATGATGATGATGATGATGATGATGATGATGATGATGATGATGATGATGATGATGATGATGGAACCACCTATGGCCGGGTGGACCCATCACCACCGCAATAATGATGATGATGATGATGATGATGATGATGATGATGATGATGATGATGGAACCATCTTACAGTCTGGTGGACCCATCACCACCACAATGGAGCCACGATGATGATGATGATGATGATGGTGATGATGATGGACCCACTACCCGTGGCCTGGTGGACCCACCACCCCTTCCCACCACCCCACGGTCTGGTGGACCCATCACCTCCCCATGGCTGGTGGACCCACCACCCCATGGACCTCATGAACCCATCACCACCACAATGGACCCACAATTATGATAATTATGATGATGATGATGATGGTCCCACCACCCATGACCAGGTGGACCCACCACTCTGTTCCCACCCCTCCAGGACACCCAGCTCCAGCTGGACGACGCCACGCGCCTCGGGGAGGACCTGAAGGAGAACGTGGCCGTGGTGGAACGCAGGAACCTCCTGCTGATGTCCGAGCTGGAGGAGCTCCGAGCCGTGGTGGAACAGACGGAGAAGGGCCGAAAACTGGCCGAGCAGGAGCTCATCGAGGCCAGCGAGAGGGTCCAGCTCCTCCACTCCCAGGTGAGACCTCCTCACCTTGGCCACCACGAGAGGAGGTCACCTCCATCCAGGGATGGGCCAGCCCTGGGGAAACATCTCAGATTGGTGGGGACTTCAAGGGTAGTGAGGACATGACCAGCAAAACCTTCTCATGAAGGTCTGGAGAAGGTCGGGTTGGTCTGGAGAAGGTCCAAGGGTGGTTGGGTTGGTCCAAAGTGGCCTCAGGGAGTTGTGTTGGTCCATAGAAGGTCCAAGGATGATGTGGTTGGTCTACAGAAGGTCCAGGGACGGTGGGGTTGGTCTGGAGAAGGTCCAAGGATGGTTTGGTTGATCTAGAAGAGGTTGGGTTGGTCCATGGAAGGTCCAAGGATGGTTGGGTTGGTCTGGGGAAGGTTGGGTTGGTCAACAGAAGATCTGGTTGGGTTGTGGTGACCAAGCCCAGCTCTCACTGAGCTGGAGACCTCCAAGAAGCTCCAGTTGAGTGGTCCAATGGTCCCACCCTCTCCTGAAGGTCTGGAGAAGGTTGGGTTGGTCTGAAGAAGGTTGGGTTGGTCTGAAGAAGGTTGGGATGGTCCATGGAAGGTTGGGATGGTCTGGAGAAGGTTGGGTTGACCTGGAGAAGGTCGAAGGAAGCTTGGGTTGGTCCAAGGAAGGTTGGGTTGGTCTGGAGAAGGTTGGGTTCGTTTGGAGAAGGTTGGGATGGCCCAAGGAACGTTGAGTTCCCTTCCACATTCCATCACCAAGACCCCCAGAAGATCCTTGACCCTACAGGAGGAGGGACACCACCCCCAGGGCCACCACCTGATGTCCTCTCCTGTCCCCACCAGAACACCAGCCTGATCAACCAGAAGAAGAAGATGGAAGGCGACATCTCCCAGCTGCAGAGCGAGGTGGAAGAGGCCGTCCAGGAGTGTCGCAACGCCGAGGAGAAGGCCAAGAAGGCCATCACTGACGTGAGTGTCATGGTCACCATCGGGGCCACCACCAGGGCCACCACTAGGGTGGACATTCCATGGTCTCCATCCTTGTCCACTGCTGGCCATGATGGCCACCATGATGGACATTCTGTGGTCTCCATGATTCTCCCCAGGTGGCCATGATGGCCACCACGGAAAACATTACATGGACTCCATGATTGTCCCCAGGCGGCCATGATGGCCACCACAGAGGACATTCCATGGGCACTCCATGCTGGTCCCCAGGCGGCCATGATGGTCACCACAGAGGACATTCCTTATGGCCACCATGGAGAATATTCCATGGACAACCCCTTCTTCTCCCCAGGTGGCCATGATGGTCACCATGGAGGACATTCCTGATGGCCACCACGGAGGACATTCCATGGACATTCCATGGTCCCCAGGTGGCCGTAATGGCCACCATGGAGGACATTCCATGGACACCAAGGAGGACATTCCATGGTCTCCATTCTTGTCTCCAGGTGGCCATGATGGCCACCAGAAAGGACATTCCATGGTCTCCATGATCGTCCCAAGGTGGCCATCATGGCTACCATGGAGGACATTTCATGGCCACCACAGGGGACATTCCGTGGACACTCGAGTCGTGCTTGTCCCCAGGTGGCCATGATGGCCCTGACTGAGGACATTCCATGGTCTCCATGCTTGTCCACTGTTGGCCATGATGGCCACCACAGAGGACATTCCTGATGGCCACCATGGAGAACATTCCATGGACAACCCATTCTTCTCCCCTGATGGCCATGATGGTCACCATGGAGAACATTCCTGATGGCCACCACGGAGAGCATTCCATGGTCTCCATTCTTCTCCCCTGGCGGCCATAATGGCCACCATGGAGAACATTCCTGATGGCCACCATGGAGGACATTCCTGATGGTCACCACGGAGAACGTTCCGGATGTCCACCACGGAGGACATTCCTGATGTCCACCATGAAGGACATTTCTGATGTCCACCACGGAGAACATCCCACGGACACCCCACTCTTCCCCCCAGGCAGCCATGATGGCCGAGGAGCTGAAGAAGGAGCAGGACACCAGCGCCCACCTGGAGAGGATGAAGAAGAACATGGAGCAGACCATCAAGGACCTGCAGCTGCGGCTGGACGAGGCCGAGCAGTTGGCCCTCAAGGGGGGCAAGAAGCAGCTGCAGAAGCTGGAGGGGCGGGTGAGGGACCTGGAGAACGAGCTGGAGAACGAGCAGAAACGCAACGCCGACAGCGTCAAGGGGCTGCGCAAGGCCGAGCGCCGCGTCAAGGAGCTCACCTACCAGGTGAGGACATCGGCCAGGTGAGGACGTCCAGGTGGGTCAAGGAGATCAGATACCAGGTGAGGACATCAGCCAGGTGGGGACATCCTTGTGGGACCATGGGGTGGGTCAAGGAGCTTACCTACCAGGTGAGGACATCGGCCAGGTGAGGACATCCATGTGAGGATATCCAGATGGGTCAAGGAGATCAGCTACCAGGTGAGGACATCACCCAGATGAGGACATCCAGGTGGGCCAAGGATCTCAGGTACCAGGTGAGGACATCCCGGTGGGACCATGGAGGTGACACCATGGAGGTGGGACCACAGGGATGAGTCAAGGAGCTCACCTATCAAGTGAGGACATCAGCCAGGTGAGAACATCCAGGTGGGACCATGGGAGTGAGAACACGGAGGTGGGACCATGGAGGGACCATGGGATGGGTCAAGGAGATCAGGTGCCAGGTGAGGACATCCAAGTGGGGACATCCAGGTGAGACCATGGAGGTGAGGCCATGGAGGTGACACCATGGGGATGGGTCAAGGAGCTCAGCCACCAGGTGAGACCGTGGAGGTGAGACCATGGGGGTGGTCTGGGGGACATGGAGGTGTAGGAGGTACCAGAAGGTCCCATGAGGACATGAAGGTGTAGGAGATACCTAAAGATCCCATGAGGACACAGAGGTGCAGGAGGACACCTGAGTGGACATTCGGGTGCCCAGTGTCCATGGCTGTCCCTGTCCCCGCAGACGGAGGAGGACAAGAAGAACCTGGCGCGGCTGCAGGACCTGGTGGACAAGCTGCAGATGAAAGTCAAGGCCTACAAGAGACAGGCCGAGGAGGCGGTGGGTCATCGGGGAC
>JANPWX010018776.1:72002-87729 GCA_024734555.1 Trochalopteron elliotii | reverse complement strand
TGGACCAGAGGATCCGCTGTGGCCCCTTCCAACCTGACCCATTCCATGATCCTGGGGAAGCTGCCAGGAGGGTACAGGGGCAGCTGTCCAGGTCTGTGCTCCCCAAGCACCTTCCTGACCCTCACACAACCCTGGAGCACCCTTGCCATGACCAGCTGGAGCCTTCCCTGTCCCACTGGAAGCCTGGTGCCAGCTCTGTCCCTGGGAGCCACCCTGCTCCCATCCCACTGGGATGATGGGCAAACAGATTCCTGGTGTCTGACACCATGAGCCATCCCAGCACTGCCCTTCTCTGTGCCACAGCAATTCTCTGGAATCCAGGCAGGATTTGAGCCCATCATTGCTGGAGATGTCTCCTCTAACCCTGGGGGCTGCTGGCAGAGGGGGTTCCTGGGCAGGGAGTTCTTTCTCAGCCTTTCTGTGCTTCAGGGCAGGAGGTTAATTAGGTAGCAGGGTAATGAGGAGTCATTAAATCTGCCTGCACCGTGCTGTCAGCATAACAAGGCCAGCCCAGGAAGGTTAAAGCTGGGATTCTCCTTTTCCCTTTGCCTTCAATTAACCTTTCCATGTTTTTGCAACACTCCGGGCCCCAGAGATGGGGTCTGGGTGTTCTGGTAAATAGCAGAACACAGAAACAAACTTTTCTTTGAAGTCACCAGCAGGAGCCTCTTGGTTTCCAGCTTAAAATAAACAGGAGGGCCCAGCTTTCCCTTTAAACCCTGCCCCTGTCCCATCTGAGTTTGGGGGGGAGGGGAATGGGGTTTATTTGGCATTGTTATTCCACTTTTGCTTTCCCCTTCTCAAGTGGGAAGTGCTGGGGGCTCATCTCAACCCCCCCAGCAGTGAGACATCTCCTTCCACTTCCCTGCTCTCAGGTGGGGCTCCTTCCTTCCCTTGTTTGACCTTCTGACAGGTGGGTGGTGAGACTCTCAGCACATCCCAGCTCTCTGAATGAGCTCCTTCCCTCCAGGGCTGTCCCAGGAGGGTTTTCAGGGAGCTTTCACTGCTGGAGAGACACCTCAGCATGGAGGACAACCCCCCAGCCACGTCTGGTGGACAGCATCCCATGGTGGGGGATGGAACTGGATGACCCTCAAGGTCTCCTCCAACCCAAACTGACCCATGATGTGGTCAGCAGGTGACAGAGGACACCAGCTCCTGTCCACGTGCTGCTTTCCCTTCCTGAATCCCAGAGGAGATCTGTGGGTGACAAATGAGGAATCTGAACACGGAAATCCTTGTCCTCGCCCATCCATGGCAGTGGAGCTCCTGTGTGCAGGAGCCCACAAAGGCCTCCAGAAACCACCACTTAATAAAATGGGATATTGGGAGTGTTTTTATAATGAAACCCTCTTTTTAAAAAAAAAAAAAAAAAAAAGCCATTCCCTCTCTACCTCTCCCACTTAATTAATGGAGCAGGGAGGGGCTCCCCAAAATCCTGTCCTTAACTCCCCATCCCGCTGGATTGGCCATGGTGGGGTGGCAGTGCCCAGTCACATGTGGTGCTTGTGACCCAGCAGCAGCTCAGTGGGGACGTGCAGCCCTGACAGAGGGCCCAGTGTCCCCTCACAGAGACCCTTTGAGGCTCCTCACATGGCCCAGTCAGCCCTAACACCCATGACTGCCTCTGTCCCCAGGCCATCCTTCACTTACAAGGCAACTCCTCTTTTCCATATTTTTCCTTCCCTCCATCAGTGTCACCCCAGCTCCACTCCAGCAGGATGAAACCCCCCTCTGACCCCTTCTGTCACCTGACCCACCCTGGGCTCCAGGGGCGAGCTCCACACTGTTCCCCCAGCACAGCCCCTCCTGCAGAGAATCCTGGAATATCCTCAGTTGGGAGGGACCCCACAGATCATGGATCCAGCTCCTGGCCCTGCACAGACCCCCCAACAATCCCACCCTGGGCATCCCTGGCAGTGCTGTCCAAATGCTCCTGGAGCTCTGGCAGCCTCGGGGCTGTGCCCATTCCCTGGGGAGCCTGGGCAGTGCCAGCACCCTCTGGGGGAGGAACTTTTCCCTGATCTCCAACCTGAACCTGCTCTGACACAGCTCCAGCCATTCCCTGAGGTCTGTTCCTGCTCACAGGGAGCAGAGAGTGGAGCTGCCCCTCTGGAGGAGGTTCTGGACCCCAGTGAGGTCTGACCTCAGTCTACTCTTCTCAAGTCACCTCAGCCACCACTCCTGGGCTTCCCCTCCATCCTCCATCTCTTAGGCCTCCTTTGGATGCCCTCCAACAGATTTATGAAGGGAGATTTGCCCACTCTGGTTGGAATCCCCCTCCCCATCAGGAGGCAGGATGGCTGGGAAAGCTTAGGGGTTCATGGCATTAAATCCTGGACTGGAACTGCTGAGGGCATGAGGATATCCCTGGGGCACTGAGATGGGATGATTCCTGTGCATGGATGGATTTTTAGCTGATGGTTCCTGGCTAAAGCCAGCTCTGCACACGTGCACTACGTGCTCTTCCCACCTCTCCTTCCAGGATTCCCTTAAGCAGCCAGGGAATAAAAGATGGGACAATTCTTGTCTTCCTTAAACATTTTTGGGGACACTGATCTCAACAGCCAGTGCTTGACTCAGAGGCAGCTGTCCCAGGCTGTGATGGGGCTCTCACCATCAGTTAGAGACATCCCCTGGCAGGATTCCAAAGCTCCTAAAGCAATTTCCACCCTTCATTCTATTGTCTCTCTGGGGTGGCTCCAATGGGCAGAGCTCTAAAGCTCAGCTGGTTCATTCCAAGCCTCCTCCAGATCCCTGCTGGAGGTGCCACTGCAAAACTCATTAAAAAAGGCTCAGATCCTCTTTAGGCAGTGGGGACTCCCAGGGGTTCCTCAGTTTTCTTGGATGGCATCCATGGGTTTCTCTTCCTGTAGGGTCCAGGGCTGAGTTTGAACCCAGCAGTGCCCAGCTGTGATTTTGCCACCACCTGTATTAAATTCTGGTATTTCCTGGCTCATCCCTGAGCTGGCCACCAAGTTATGGAAGTGATCTGGCAAATCCCAGAGTGAGGGCAGCCCGGAATTCCTGGCTGTGCCTTTGGCTTTCACCCTCCTTCCCCAGGGATAACCAAAGCCCAGACCATGGGAAGGACAGGTCCTCTCCCAGATGCCAGGGGGGTGGTCCCCACTGGTGTTTTCCTCTGCTTTCTCTAATTCCCAAGGCATTTTTTCTGCTGCCAACGAGGCATTTTTCACTTCCCCATTCCCAGCTATCTCTGGTGAGCAGTGAGGGGGTTCCATGGGACAAATATGGGGAATCTCAGCAGTCCTGCCCTCCCCAGAGCTTTGAAGACCCTAAATTCCAGCCTGTTTATCCAACCCATCTCCTGCTGTCTTTCCTCATTCCCATTTCCTGGAAAGGTCAATGGTACTTGAAGCTGTTGGTGGCTCTTTGAGGAGAGGCCATTAATCTCTCTATAATTATCTGCAATCATTTCAGGAGCAATAACCCATTTGTCCAGGCTTTTCTCAGAAGCTTGTTAAGCAGAAGGAGGGAATGGAAGGTGGGAGACACTGGGAAATAATCCAGGGAATGTCCCTCTGAGCTGTGGGAGCTCTGGTGCTGGTGTGGTTCTGCCAAAGCCACTGAGGATCTGCCCCAGCTCATCAGCCACTGGCAAGATCTGGAGATCTCCCCAGATCTTTGTGGGTTTCACATGAAATGTCTGGATCCACTCCAGTACTGACAGTGCTTGGATTTACTTCAATTCCAATTTTTTAGGAAATTTGGCCCTGAATTCAAAATATTCACAGTTCTGGAGCTGAGCTACTTAAATGAAGTAGCTTTACCAAAATGAATGAAGATAGTAAACAGCATTCAGAAATTTAAAAGCCCAAATCCACTTTCATTTTCTATCAATAAATAACTATTTTTTACATACATAGGTGTGTATAAGCAAAGGATTAATTAAGGGTTAGAACAATTACACAGGGCAGGGGAGTTTGCTCAGGTTTAAAGCCCACAGGATTTAAAAATCTGTTAAAGAGAAATGAATGTAATAATTACATCCCAGCTTTGCTGTGGGTAACCCACCAGTAACCCACCTTGAATCAATCCCATTAGCAAATGGCAGCACTGTTACCTGTGGAGAGAGGTTTGTGGGAGATCTTCCCGAAACACCTCAGGGAAATGCACCTTGTGACACATGAAAACCCTGGCAGAAATCCCATTTCTGTACTCATGTGCCTCACTCCCATGTCCAGCCTGGCACCTGATCAGCCTATGGATCCTAAGGAACCACAGCTCCACATCCAGGAGAGCAGAGACCTCCTTGGGAGCTGTGACAGAGCTCTGGGTGAGGAGGGACAATTTCACCAGCACTTTGGGGGGATTCTCTGTCACCTGCAGTCACCAACCACCTTGAGAGCAGTAATCCCAACCGTGTGGCTGTAAACACCTGGGAGGTGCTTCCCCTGTGCCTCTGGAGAAGCCTCAGGCACTGTGGGGTTCCTGGAGAAACCAAGGAGGGAATAGCCAGGTGGGGATCTGCTCCCAGGGAACAGGGGACAGGGTGAGAGGAAATGCCTGAAGCTGTGCCAGGGGAGGGTTGGATTGGAAATTGGGGAAAGTTTCTTCACAGAAAGGGTTGTCCAGCCCTGGCACAGCTGCCCAGGACAGTGGTGGAATTCCCATCCCTGGAAGTTACAAAACCCACATGGATGTGGCACTTGGGGATAAGGTTTAGCCATGATCATGGTGGTGGCTGATGGTTGTTAGATTTGATGGCCAGAAAAGTCTTTTCCACTTTAACATCTCCATGATTGTGTGATTTTAAGCCCTCCTCCCACCAAGGCCAGGATCAACGTCCTCCCCTCGTGCTGGTTTTGACATCTTTGGGACACAGAGACGAGCTCAGTTCCTGTCACCTGCAGTCACCAACCACCTTGAGAGCAGTAATCCCGACCGTGTGGCTGTAAACACCTGGGAGGTGCTTCCCCTCTGCCTCTGGAGAAGCCTCAGGACCTGTGAGATTCCTGGAGAAACCAAGGAGGGAACAGCCAGGTGGGGATCTGCTCCCAGGGAACAGGGGACAGGGTGAGAGGAAATGCCTCAAGCTGTGCCAGGAGAGGGTTGGATTGGAAGTTGGAGAAAGGCTCAGAAAGGGTTGTCCAGCCCTGGCACAACTGCAGTGGTGGAATTCCCATCCCTGGAAGTTACAAACCCCACATGGATGTGGCACATGGAGACGAGGTTTAGTGGTGATCATGGTGGTGGTTGATGGTTGGACTTGATGGCCAGAAAGGTCTTTTCCACTTTAACAGCTCCGTGATTGTGTGATTTTAAGCCCTCCTCCCACCAAGGCCAGGATCAACATCCTCCCCTCGTGCTGGTTTTGACATCTTTGGGACACAGAGACGAGCTCAGTTCCTGTGACTTCCTGCCCCAAGGGACACAGCGACCCCAGCCTCTGATGTTCTGCCATCGGGGCCATCTGAAGACAGCCAGAGGCTCATCAGAAGCCCCAAATTTATCCGACGTCAGGCAGGAACCCCAGGCACGGCCACACCCCGAGCCGTGACACCGGGACAGAACGTGCGACCTCCCGGCAGCGGCAGCTGGACCGTGTCCGTCCCCCGGCCCGGAGCTCCCCGCGCCGCCCAGGCGGGGCTGCAGACGCCCCGTCCCCCTCCCAACAACTCCAAACGACTCCAAAGAACTTGACTTCGCTCGGCCCCGGCTGATAAGAAAGTTATGAGCAAGAAAACTTCAAGTGCGGGGTCAGCGCGGGCTCGTGGGAACAGCGGGGATCTGGCCGCGCTTCCCGAGGCATCATCCCCTCCTCCAGGGAAGGGAAAGTCCCGGGTGCCTGAACAATCCCGCTCCTGCACTCACCCATCCCGACTGCAGGGAGGGGATGTGCCTGCAGACACTGAAATCATCCCTATTTTGCAGCTCTTTGCACAGAACATTCCCGGTTTGGTGGGATCCCAGGGAGGTTTCACAGTGTTCAATCCAACAGCATTCCCTGGAGCCCCTCTTGGGATCAGGGGCAGGATTGGGATCGGGGCAGGAGCATGGGAGAAATGGGGTTTGTATCCCACTCCTTCCATGTTTTCCCAAGCCACTGGGACATTTTTCCTGACCCATCTGAAGGGCAGCTCTGAGACTTCAGACTCAGTTCTCCATAGGATAGGATATAGGATATAGGATATAGGATATAGGATATAGGATATAGGATATAGGATATAGGATATAGGATATGAGAAAGGAAAGTTGGAAAGGGGGAAAGGAAAGGAGGAAAGGAAAGGGGGAAAGGAAAGGAAAGGGGGAAAGGGGCAAGGCAAGGCAAGGCAGGATATGAACTGGCACCACCTTTTGCTCTCTTTACTCTTCATTGCTGCACTGCTGAGTTGCTCCAGGAGTTACAACCAGGGAATAATGAGCCTGGAGGGAGAAAGGAGAAGGGAAAATTCAGAGGTCAGAATTTGATGTGAATGAAAATATTTGCAGCAGAAAAGCACCACTGGAAAGATGCCAGAGCTGTTCTCCAGCACTCCAGACCCTTCTGGCATAAGAGGCAGGGCAAAGGGAACCCTGGCAGCAGGATTTGTGGAATATGACCAGAAATGCAGGCACAGTCTTCTATTTATTTATTTTAAGTGATGCCAGTGGAGGTGTCAGGCTGGGAGGCAGTTTCTGAGCGTTCCACATCATCATTCCCAGTGGCCCAGAACTAAATCCAAGCCTTCTCACAGGATGCCTGAGCAAAAATACACCCAGCATTTCAGTCAGATGACACCAGGCCTCCCAAAAACAGGAGGATTTGCCAGATGACAACCCTGGAAAAACATCTTCCCAAAGGATTTGTCCCTGCAAGTCCCCAGCAGTCACTCCTCCATAATGTTTTACCTGTTTGAATTCCTGAGGGACTGTCTCTGAGTTTTCCTGTTTAGGTCCAGAGGAGAGGCTCTGTACATGATGCCTCTGGGAATATTTCCTCCTCCCAGGCATCCCTGCTTCCCCACAGCCCCCTCCCTTCATCTGGGATAACACAGACTCACACCTGCACACTGGGACTCCTCCAGCTGAACTGAAATGGGCTCTGTGTAGGAGCATCCGTGGACAGCAGGGAGAGCGAACTCTGCAGACCTGAAACATTCTAGAGCACGGGGTTTAATTGCAAGGGTGGTGGGTAAAAAGGGCCTTTTGCCTTCAGCCACCAGCCTGGGCTGAGGGGAAGTCCCAAAGAGAGAGAAAAAGAGAGAGCAAGAGGGTAAGAGCTAAGAGAGCTAAGAGAGCTAAGAGAGGTGAGAGAGCCAGAGAGAGGTGGCAGGGTCAGAGCACAAGGGGTCGGAGCTAAGAGAGGGGGTGCAAAGAGAGAAGGGAGCAAAAGAGCCAGAGAGAGCCAGAGAGAGCCAGAGAGAGCCAGAGAGAGCCAGAGAGAGCCAGAGAGAGCCAGGCCCTTGTTACAGTACATTATATCTCCTTTTGTGTTGAATATTCTAATTTACACCAACCAACCAGTACAAGACACAAAATCCTATAGAATCTACATACAGCCTATAAGAACTACTGCATCACCATACTGTGTTATATTTTAAACTCTAAAAACTACTCTTTAGACTTTTCTCTTTTGCTACATTGACCTTTGGATCCCTTAGGCAGCAGAAGGATATTGTTCAATCAAAAGGGATTCTCCTTCAGCTGGCTGGGCTGTTGTTTTCAGGTTATACAGTAACTAAGGCTCAGTATCCTACAACTCAAAGCAAGCTTTCATTTCTATTTCCATTATAGGTTTCATATTTTCAGAATCTTTTGCTAAGCAAACATATTTATAAGGTTCCCCTGATTCATCTTCCCCAACAGCTCTGGAGCCCGGCTGGGGGTTCAGGGCCCTAAAGAGCAATTAGTGCCCTAATTAGTGCCTTAATTAGAGCAGTTACTGGGGGTCCTGGGAGACACCTCCATCCCCTCCTGGGCACATCCCAGGGCAAACAGCTGCATTCCCTCTGCCATGGAGTGAGCACCCAGATGTGGGAAGGGGTAAGGAGAACCTCCCAAATGATTCTTCCAGATGTTTCTCTGTTCCATGACCACACCTGGCAGTGGGATTCCTCTCAATCTCTACAGCCCAAAGCAGAGACCAGCTGAGCCTCTGGAGGGCAGTTCCACACTGATCCACCTGCAGGTTAAACCCCGTGGTTCTGGCTGGAAGCAGCAGCGATTTTCCTTCACCAGTCCTTGTCTGGCAAAGCTGTTCCAGTGGCTTGGACTGCTGTTGGGAAAGATGGGACAGGAAAAGCTTACAAATATGATTGCCTGGCAAGAGATACTGAGAATATAAAACCTATGAATGAAATAGAAATGAAAGCTTTGAGATGTGATCATGGCAGGCAGGAGGACGGTGATTGTAACAAACAATGGGACACTGAGGGACCCAAGGGTGTAGCCCCACCCCACCCTGCCAAGGTATCAGGGAAAAGATAGATAAGAAGACAGTCTTTAGAGTTTAGAATACAGAGGAATATGGTAATACAGCAGTTCTCATAGGCTGTGTGCAGAGTCTGTAGGTTTTGTATCTCCCGCGGGTTGGTCACTGTAAATTAGAATATTCAACACAAAAGGAGATACAATGTATTGTAACAAGGTTCTCTGCCCTTCTTACTTTACCTCTCTTACCTGGCCCACCTCTTACCTCTGACCTCACTTCTCTTACCTCACCTCATGTACCTATACTCTCTTGCTCTCTCCCTCTCTCTTTGGGACTTCCCCTCAGCCCAGGCTGGTGGCTGAAGGCAAAAGGCCCTTTTTACCCACCACCCTTGCAATAAAACCTCATGTTCTCTCAGGAGTGTCTCAGGTTTGCAGAGTTCCCTCTCCCTGCCATCTCAGATGCTCCCACAGACTGCAAAGCCATTGACACGTTCCCACAGCTGACAAAGGGGATGGATGCCCTGAGCTGTGGCTCTCCCCAGGCCTCAGGGATCCCTGGGCTCCCCTTGAAGCTGCTTTCCTGCTGTGACACAAAATGGGGCTCGGTGTCGCTTTGGGGTTTCATTCTCATAATTGAATTTTTCGTTCTCACCATCAGCCTTGGGTCCAAATGTGTGTCAGGGCCACTCTGGCTTGGCAAGGTTGAGTTTTCCTGGGGGTCTCTGAGGGGCTGGAGCCATCCTTTGTCTGTGGCAGAACAGAGAGGGCCATTCATGCCCTGTCCCGTGACTGGCCCAGAATAGGCTGGAGGACCCCCCCAGGGGTCAGGGAGGGGGGCCCTGCATGCCCCAAGCCCCTCTATTTTGGGAAGAGAGCCCAGGAAAAGCTGCAGCCCCTCACAGAGGCCAAAGGATGGTTAAATCTATGAATTCTGCCCTGGGTAGAGGAGCCCTTTGAGGGGCTGCTCCCTGCTCTGCCTGGGGATGGAGTGAGCAGAGGGGACAGGGCCAGGTCACTTCTGCTGCCCTTCCAAACCTCCAGCTGGGAATGGACTTGTTTGCTCCTGCCTGGGCCAGACCAAAAGTCCGGCCCCAGAGCCCCAGGAATGCACCAAGGTGCAGGAATGACCCACCGAGCTCCAGAGTCAACTCTGGAACACAAATTTCAAGGTGGAAACATCTCTGGGTATTTCTGGCCAAAAAGGGGCAGCAGCTGAGTGCCCTGGGCAAGGCCAGGAGTGGGCTGTGTCCATCCAGCCCAGCCCACAAACCTGGCTTTTCCTGCTGTCCTTCCCACTAAACCTGGCTCTACCTCTGTGTCCTTCCCACCAAACCTGGCTTTTCCTGCATACACAGATGATTTCTACCCTATTTAAAAACCTTGACCACTGAGAAAAGCCAGGCTGGTCCAGTTCTCCTCAGCAACTTTGAACAAATCTTGAGACGAGGATCCTGTCACTCACGGAGCAGACGGTGCCACCCCCCCAATCCAGCTTTATTTGTTTATTATTTTCACTCCTTCCCAGAGCTATCCCGTGTTTCTCCAGCTTTTCCCTCCTCCATCCCCATCCCACCCTCAGCCATTGGTCGCAGGGGCTGTGCTGGGAGAGCCCTGGGATGTTCTATAAAACCTCCCACTGCGGGAGCCACGGGAGGAAGGAGCATTCCCCGCAGCACCAGCCCCCACACCAAAGCCATCTCCAGCATCCAAAGCACTGCAGCTCTCCCAGGACATGCCCAGTGTCCCAGGCAGGGGGAAGGAGCCCTGAGGGGGAAGAAACAGCTCCCAGGAGCACCCAAATTCCATTTGGGTCACCAGGAAGGTAACGACTCTGATGGAAAGCTTTGCTGTTCTGTGCATTAATCTGCAGATGGGATGATTCCTTGTGTCAGGGTGAATTTTTGCAGGGTTTACAGCCCCCTCTGGGGAAGGTGTTGAAGGGACCACGGTGCCTGGAGAAGATCCAGTGTGTGGCAGGGAGAGGAGAAACCCAGCACAGCTCTGGGGGAAGCTCCTGCTCCTGGAGCAGGCTGGCTTCAGGTCAGGGAGCAGTGGGATGTGCTGTTGTCACCCCTCTCCCTCCTCTCCTCCATCCACAGAGATTTTGCTGCAATATTTATCCACAGAAAAGCTGTGTTTGGTGTCTGAGAGATGAGGTGGAACTACTCTGGAAGGGAGGGAGAGGAGGAGGTGGAGAATGGAGGGAGAGGTGAGGCTGGAGTGAGGATGCTGCCTGGGATGTGCTGGGCTCTCCTGGACTCCCAGGGAAGAGGGATTCCAATCCCACACACGGCACCTTTCAGGCAGAATCAAGCTCTGTAGGGTTGAGGTGACAGTTTTCATTCTAATTTTCTCTCTGGGAATCTCTCCCTGATGTCCATGTCAGGATTCCAGGGGGTTCAGCTGTGATTTGGGCTTGGCACAGTCAAAATTCCCACTGGGATGGGTGAAAGCAGTTCTGGATCTGAGATTTAACATTGCTGGTATTGGTTTCCAGCAATCTGAACAAGCTTCTTGATGCTCCCGTGCCTCAGTTTCCATCAGCTGAGGAAGGGCTGTGCTTCCAAGCACTCCAAGATGGGAAGAGCAAGGAGTAAATGGGCAGTTGGACAGGAGAAAACAGTTTACTTTTTGATCCAAATTTTGGATTTAGTAAAAGATGTGATTCAGTTTAAGGCAAGATGGGGAAAAAGTGGTTTTCTTCTTCAGTGCTTTGCAGCTGCGCCCTGGAGGGGCTGGGCAGGAGCTGTGTCCTGTGATCCTCCCTCACATGAGCTCCTCTGTGCCAAGCCCCAGGGGTTTTATGCTTCTACATTTTTCTTTAGCAGAGCTCTGAGGTCAGGCTGGGCACATAAAACAGCCCAGGGGGGGCTCTGGGCACCACTTCCACTGGCACCCTCTGCCAGTGCCACTGCTGTCCTCCAGCCACGAGTGGCTGTGCCATCCAGAGCTGTCCCTGTGAGCCCTCAGGGACCTCAGGCAGGATTTCTGAGCTGGGTCTGCCCTCTCCTGAGAGCTGCAATGCTGTGGGCACGGTGGGAGGAGAGGTTGGGACACTCCCAGTGGACACCTGTCCCTGGCATGGCCAGGGGAGACAATGGAGCTGAGGAGTTTAGCGAGGCTGAAATCCCTGGAACAGGTCAGAGCAGGGATTTGTGTCCAGGTTTGTGATCTTTTGGGGTGTTTATCCATTCTCTCCCTTCCTTTCTTCCCCCTTCCCAGCCCAGGCACTTCCACAAAGCCCACACCCCTGGGGGAGGCACAGCTGCCACAGAAGCTCTGGTCAGTCCTGGGGGGCTGCTGCCTGGCCTGGCCAGCTCTCCCCGGGGTGGGAGCAGTGCTGGGCCTGGGATTGCCTTTGCCATGGGCAGGGAGAGCCCTGCTACAACCTGGGAGTGCCTTGGCTGGCTGGTTCTGGAGAGCAGATCCTGGGGTACAGCAGGTTTGGAATCAGATCCCAGCTCTGCGTGGAGGAGTCAGAGCAGAGCTTGAATCCCTGCTCTAATCCCAGTCAGGCTCCCTGATCCCTGCCTCACTTGTTCCCTGGAGCAGGGAAACCCCAGGGACTCCCAGAAAGGCTCCAGTTCTCAGTCCAGCCACAGCTATTTCTCCTTCCTTCAGAGCTGGGAAGTTTCACAGTTTGACAAAAGTGTTCTTTATTCACTCCAGCCAGGAGCCCCCAGATTTATCCCTGCTTGAGGAACAGACTGGAGTTTTCTGCCCTCTCCCGTTCCTTCTCTGGGCTCATTTCCAAGCCTGGATCACCCAGAAACCCCTTCCTCAAACCCACAGCCCCCAGGATGGTGCCACCACCACCCTCAGCTTTCTCCTGTGGTTGTGCAGCAGCCACTTGCTCTTCCTGCCTGGAAGTGCTGTCAGAGCTGTGCAAAGCAAAACCACTCCGGGGATATTTATTGCTGCTCCAGCCCTGGAGAGCTCTCACTGTGTCAGCAGCCAGGGCTGGGAAGGGCCCAGGGAGATTTATACCAGATTCATACCCCTGAGCTGGGTGGGCACGGGGGTTTGGGAAGGAAGAGGTTCAGTTGGTGGTGGTGAGGATGGGGAGGGAGGGGCTGTGCTGCTGCACATAAATCGGGATGAGATGTCAGGTGTCAGTGTGGCACTGCTGGAAAACTGCAGTGTTTTCCCAGCAGGGCTGTCCTGAATCCTCCCTCTGCAGGGGCAGCTCATGGGATCAGCTGGGGAAGGCTTCTGTTTCCCCATGGAATAAACTGGAAAAGTTCTGCTGGTTCTGTGGGCCCTGAGGTAGGACTGCAGAACTGCCCAGATGTGCAGGCATTGACAGAGGTGCCCCAAAACTACCACATCAACCTGTCAGGAATGAAATGACCCAAAACTAAACCCTACAACTCCCTGACAGGAGGGAACAGCCAGGGGGGTCGGGCTCTGCCCCAGGAAACAGGGACAGGAGGAGAGGGAANACAACTTTTCTTCTCTCCCTCCTCTGCTAAACAATTTCTCTCCCTGGTCCCTTTCTCTGCTGACAGATCCCAGCAAGACCCCAAGGACATCCCAGAAGCATCATGAGGACTCCTGTCCCCAGCTTTGCTGCAGGACCGATCCCCGCTCCCACCGCTCTGGCCATTCTCCTGAGCTGCCTCATCTCTGGCACACACAGCCAGACCCCACGAGCCTTCCAGGAGAGCACTGTGCCCCTGGAGGTGCTCAGCCAGGAGCAGGCCTACAGCCTGCTCCAGCCTGGCCTTCTGAGGGCCGTGCCAGTGTCCAACCTGTCGGGCACCGTCCCCTCGGAGGCGCCGCTGCTGCCGGTGTGTGCCCGGCCCGCCGACATCCGCCACGCCTTCAAGTACATCAACACCATCGTGTCCTGCACCATCTTCGTGGTGGGCATCGTGGGCAACTCCACCCTGCTGCGCATCATCTACAAGAACAAGTGCATGAGGAATGGACCCAATGTCCTCATTGCCAGCCTGGCCCTGGGGGACCTGCTCTACATCCTCATCGCGCTCCCCATCAACGTCTACAAGGTGGGCATGGCTGGGAGGGGGCTGCTCCCACCTTGGGACCAGCTGTGTGTGCCACTTGCAGGCACACGAAGGACGAGGCAGGCACAGCAGGTCAAGGGAAAGCTTCTCTCTTTTTTAATTCTCTGACTCCAATACTTCTATACATTTGTACAGAGGTCAAGAGATTGATTACACAGGTTGCCACCTCTTTGACCTGGATGGTGAACATCACCATCCATCATATTTCTCCTCCCAGAGCAGAAATATGTAAACAATAGATAATTGTTAAAAATATACATTGTTTTCTTGAAGCTGCATGAGAATCTGCACTGCAAGATTTCAAACACTTGCAAGCAAGAAAACTGAGGGCAACAGCTGTGTGTAGCCCTGGTTTGTGCCTGAGGTGTCTCTTGCTTACAGAAAATTCCCTGGGAAAAAGAATTTCAGAAAATCAAAATGTTTCAGGCACGAACCAGGGCTACAGCTGTGGCTGCCCCTGGATCTTCTGGAGGAGTCCAAAGATAGCTTGGATGGGGCTTGGAGCAGCCTGGGATAGTGGAAAGTGTTACTGCCTGTGGCAGGTGGTGGGACTGGATGGGTTTTGAGGTCCCTCTAAAACTCCTCTGAGATTCCATGATTTGGGTTGCTGCTGAGGCTGAAGGAAAGAGCTGGAACGTGTGGTTGGTTCTGGGGTAGCCTCAGGAAGGGCTCCAGGGGTCAGGGGGACAGAGGGGTTGTGAACTCATCCTCATTCTCCTCCTCTTGCATGAGTGGCCTGGATTTCTCCAGCTTTCAGGACACATTGTCCCCACCTCTGCTTGTCCCAGCTGAGAGTGGGTTCTGTCAGGAAAGTGAGTGTGCTCGGGGATCAGAATCTGGAAAGGGCTGAGGACACACGGCTTTGAAGCTGTCCAGGCTGGATTTTGGCTGTGTCAGAGCATGACTTCCATTCTCCCTTTGAAAACAACCCTAAGCAGCCTAGTGTGGAGTTTAGGACTCAGATCCGTTCAAAACCCTCAACAATCTGGAGTCAGGACCTGGTGTCTGGACCATCCTTTATCTCTGTGTCCAGTCAGGGAAAACAAAGTGTCCCAGTGCCAACAGAGCATGGGAAAGTGCCCACGGCACATTCCCAGTGATGGGAACCTCAGAGAGCTCTCCCTGCTCTTTGTGGGCTCCCCACACCCCATGGGTGAGCCCACAGAGGAGAAGCTGGAAGCACATTCCCAAAGCAGCCTGGTAACCTGTGGATCCTCCCCAGCTCCTGGCCAAGGACTGGCCCTTCGGAGTGCAGGTCTGCAAGCTGGTGCCCTTCATCCAGAAAGCCTCCGTGGGCATCACGGTGCTCAGCCTCTGTGCCCTCAGCATCGACAGGTGAGACACAGCAGCCACACCTGCACTGCCCAGCCTGCCCCTGTCCCTTCACTGAGACCAGAGGCAGAACCAGGAGCTCATTCCCAGGCCAGTGCCAAGATGGGGACAGGCTGCTCTCATGTGGAGCTGGAATCCAGCAGGGACTCTCTGGTGACAGAGTTGAAATCCTGCTGGGAAAGGCTGAGGGGAGGATCATGATGTGGGTGGGGTAGTGAGGAGGGGTGGCCAAGGACAACCCCCATCCCACTGAGCCTTTTCTTCCCATTCCCACACTTGGGAAGGTTCAGAGGTGGAGGAGGGAGGTGTGAGGGAAAGGACCTTTGGGGACAATTCTAATCTGCACCTTCTCCTCCCCTCCCTGGCTGCTTTCCTCACTCCCATCTGCTTCTGTCCATTCCCACACGTGGGCAGGTACAGAGCAGTGGCATCCTGGAGCAGGATCCAGGGCATTGGGATCCCCATGTGGAAGGCTGTGGAGGTGCTGCTGATCTGGGCAGTGGCCATCGTGCTGGCCGTGCCCGAGGCCATCGCCTTCGACATGGTGGAGCTCAGCTACTGGGAGCAGCACCTGTGGGTGTGCATGCTGGCCTCGGAGCAGAAATCCCGCTTCATGAGGGTGTGTGTGCATCCCAACCCCGACCCCAATCCCAATCCTAATCCTAAACCCNCAAACCTGCCTCAGGAGAGTACATGTGCATCCCAAGTTACCCCTCCTGCCCTTTCCCCATTTCCAGCTGCTCTCTCTCCCATTCCCTCGCAGTTCTACCGGGATGTGAAGGACTGGTGGCTTTTTGGTTTTTATTTCTGCCTGCCCTTGGTGTGCACGGGCATCTTCTACACCCTCATGTCCTGCGAGATGCTGAGCAAGAGGAATGGGATGAGGATTGCTCTGAATGACCACATGAAACGGGTGAGAGAACCAGGGAGGAATCCTGGGATTCCCAAAGAGTGCTGTTGGAGGGGGGACACTCCCGTCCCTGTGAAGGACA
>JANPWX010018776.1:41781-62049 GCA_024734555.1 Trochalopteron elliotii | reverse complement strand
TGGTGCGTTATTAGTATGTTACTGGCCTCTTACCAGGGAGTGTTTCTGGCATGTTATTGGGATGTTGTTAGTGTGTTACTGGGGTATTATTAGTGTGTTGCTGGGGTGTTATTGCCATGTTACTGGTGGATTATTGTTGTGTTACTGGTGTTTTATTGCCGTGTTAGTGGGGAGTTATTGATGTGTTACTGGTGCATTATTGTGTGTTACTGGGGTGTTATTAGTATGTTACTGGCCTGTTTCCCGTGGGGTGTTACCAGCATGTTATTGGGATGTTATTAGTGTGGTGCTGGGGTATTATTAGTGTGTTACTGGCATTTACCCCTGTATTAACAGCGTGTTACTGGTGTGGACGGTGTTGGGGATGTAGCATTGCATGACTTAATTAATTAATTAATCACAGGTGTACTGGCAGGGGGTGTGGGAGGCTGGAGGAGGTCAGGCTCTGCTCCCGGGGAATAGTGACAGGATGACAGGATGGAGCTGTGCCAGGGAGGTTTAGGTAGATATTGGGAACATTCTGACCTGGAAAGGGCTGTCCAACCCTGGCACAGCTGCCCAGGGCAGTGTGGAGTGCCCATCCCTGGAGGGAATTAAAAGCCAGGATGTGGCACTTGGGAACATAGGTTAGGGTGGCCGTGGCAGTGCTGGGGAATGGTTGGACTCATGGTCTTGGAGGGCTTTTCCAACCTAAACAATTCCCTGATCCCATGCTTTGGACTGCACATGTTCCCTTTTTAGAGAGCTGCTTACTCAATCAATGTTGTGATGTGTGTCCTTACTCCCCTCCAAACCCTGCAATGCTGCTTCCAGGAAAGGTGATGGGGCTGGAAGGCCACGTGGATTGATTTCCTTGGTGATTTGTTTCCGCAGTGGTGTAGTGGGGGAACTGAAGTAAACTCTGTGTGCATAAAGGAAGCTGAACTTGGGATAAGTTGGAGCACAAATGTCACAATTCTCAGGCTCAAAATGAACAGGAGATCCCCAAAGCTTCACGGTGGAATATTCTGTAATGAAATGATGATTTTTCCAGCTGCCCAGCAGAGGTTAGAGGGAAGTCTGGGCTGCTTTCTGCTGAGCTCACCCTGCTCTAATGATCTCTTTTGTGCAGCAGTTTGCAACTCGCTGGGTTGCAACATCTCCCCTTGTTCCCTGCTTAAACAGCAGCGTGGTGCCCTGTGCTTCCTGTAAGAGGATTTCTGGAAGTGCAGGCAGGGACCTTCTGTGGCTCACTGGCACTGAGCTGAGAATCTTCTGGGCCAGAAGGGTGTCTGGAAAACAGTAAATCATCCTTACAGGAGTTTTAAACATCGTGCTGGAGACTGAGCCTGTGTTTCTGGTGTTCCTTAAGAGGTTTTCTTGTGCCTTTTTTCTGTGCCTCGTATTGGGAACGAATTCCTCCCTGTGAGGGTGGGCAAGCCCTGGCACAGGGAGAAGCTGTGGCTGCCCCTGGATCCCTGGAAGTGTCCAAGGCCAGGCTGGATGGGGCTTGGAACACCCTGGGATTGTGGAAGGTGTTTTGGTTGGAACTGGATGGGCTTTGAGGTCCCTCTCAACCCAAGCCCTTCTGTGTTTCTAGGATCCTTCAGTTAAATCCCCAGAGGGACCTCAGACAGCAGCTCATGCATCTTGCAGTGTCTTTTTGGAAGGTTTGATCTTGGCTGCTTCCAGCTGTGTAATATTACACAATAATATTACAATAATAATATAAATAATATAAAAATAAATATAATATAATATAATAATAATATTACAATAATAAGTTTAGATAGAAAAAAAGCTCTGCAGAGGGGTTGATTTAAAGGGATTTCATTCCTGATTACTGTAAGTGCTGAGGAAGGAGGTTCTGTAGCAGTTTAACAGATTTGTGTTACTAACAGGAGTAACACAGGGCTGGTACGGGGCTGCTCAGGGAGAAAAATGCTCCTTGTTAATCTCTTTTACTTCATTTAACCCTTCATTCTGCTCCAAGCTGGGACTGGTGTTAGTGCAGAGCACGGGGCTCCTGTGTCCTGAGCACTGCCAGGGCAGGAATTTGGGGAGATGAGGGCTGTGAACTTGGGGAGTTGAGGGCAGGAATTTTGGGAGTCAGGACTGTGAACTCGAGGAGCTGAGGGCTGAATTTGGAGAGTCAGGGCTATGAACCCAGGGAGGTGAGGGCTGAATTTGGGGAGTCAGGGCTGTGAACTCGGGGAATTGAGACCTGAATGTGGGGAGTCAGGGCTGTGAACTTGGGGAGTTGAGGGCTGAATTTGGGGAGTCAGGGCTGTGAACTTGGGGAGTTGAGGGCTGAATTTGGGGAGACGAGGGCTGTGAATCCAGGGAGGTGAGAGCCATGAACTCAGGGAATTGAGGACTGTGGGATCCAAGTGCCAGCAAGCGTCACCTCAGGGATGTGAGTTCCACTAATATCTGATATTAAAAGAACAAAGATTTGTAGGAATTGCCTAAACCACTTTACAATCCTCAGTTTGAAGCTGCCTTTGTTCTGCTCAGGGGACTGGGGTGTCTGTGTGTGTGTGGGCTCTGTACCCTGAGTTTCAGCTGGTCGTGGCAGATGTGTTTTCTGGTACAGAAGACTCCTGGGTGACTGCAAGGGCAGACAGTGCCTTCCTGGTGCTGGACACTCACCTGATTGCTCCAGAGGCTCGGTGGGGTTTGTGATTCCAGGCTGTGACCTGATGTTGCTCCACAGGCCTGGGCAGCCCTGGGCTGGCCAAAACCTCTGTGCCAGTGGCTCTGGAGGGTGCAGTGAATTCCCTGGGCTTAGTCACAATATTATTCAAGACAGGAACATTTCAGCCTGAAAATGAGCCAAAGGGGAGGTTACTCAGAGCTAAAGCATAAAGGAATAAGCAATTCCTTGGAAGCTTCCTGCAGGAGCCAGCTCCTCCACCTGAAGAGCAGCCAAGGCAGAAACCAGACCCAAAACAAGTTTATGAGGATGAAAGAAAACTAAACCTTGGATAAGTCACATTAAGTGCTGCTCACAGCAGAGGGAAGGGCAGCCCCAACAGCCAGAGAAGCTGTGGCTGCCCCTGGATCCCTGAAAGTTTCCAAGGCCAGGTTGGATGGGGTTTGGAGCAGCCTGGAGTAGTGGAGGGTGTCCCTGCCATAAGGATAGTCTGGAGGTCCCTTTCCAAGTGGTTGTGTGGAGTCTGTCCTGTGAACAAATCCATGACTTCCTCCTTTTCCCCTCCAATGCTGGGCTTAGACCTGTGGGAAGTTTGAGGATGCCCTGATTGGTGCTGGCCAAGCCTGGATCTGTGGAGCTCAGCCTGCCCAGGTGAGCCCTGCTGGGCTGCTGGTTGGATCTCCCTTCACAGCCTCATTAATCCAGGAGAGATCCCTAATTCTCACCAGGCAGTGCCAGGGGGATGGAGAGTCTGGATCCAGAAGCTCAGCCACCACTCCTGCTCTGTGGCTGTTCCCAGAGAGGTCTCCTGGGGGATTTGGGATAGGTCTGTGCCAGATCTGTGCCTGTCTGTGCCAGATCTGTGTCTATCTGTGCCAGATCTGTGCCAGATCTGTCGAGCACAGGACAGAGCAGGTGATAAGTAGAGCCTAAGTGCAAAATGAAAAATGAGTTTTTTGGGTTTTGCAGGGTCCAAAGTCGTCCTAAGCCCTCCCTAAGCAGAAAAGAGGCTTATGGATGTGCAGGCTGAGCAGGGCAGCTGTCCCAGCTGGGCTCTGACATGTGCTCCATGTGTTAGATCTGGCTCTGGCTGTAGATTAATGTGCTGATACTTGAGCTGATTATGGGTGTCCCTTTCTGTGGCAGCAGGGATGTTTTTCCAGCTCTGGAGACTTGGGGAATCCCACAATGGTTTGGGTTGGAAGGGAGCTTAAAGCTCATCCAGTTCCAGCTCCCAACACCTTCTGCTATCCTGGGTGGCTCCAAGCCCCATCCAGCCTGGCCTTGGACACTGCCAGGGATCCAGGGGCAGCCACAGCTGCTCTGGGCACCCTGAGCTTTGCCACCCTCACAGGGCACAGAGGTGATAAAACCACATTTTTCTGGAGGGTTTTGTGTCATTGTGAGCAGAACCTAAAAGGGGAAATAGAGAACTTTGTGGTTGTGGTGTCCTGGCTGAGTCCTGGTCCCTGTGCCAGGGGACAGTGTGCAGGTCCCTGTGTCCCCCTGATGCCAGCCCTGTTTTGTCCCCAAACAGGAGAGCAGCCATGGCCATCCTGTTTGCTGTCGTGGCCAGGGGCACCACCATCCTGGCCAAGCATGCCTGGTGTGGGGGGAACTTCTTGGAGGTGACTGAGCAGATCCTGGCCAAAATCCCATCCGAGAACAACAAACTGACCTATTCCCATGGCAAGTGAGTAACCCCTCTCCTTGGGGCTGGGGGGCTTGGGGGGATGCATGAGGACAGCAAGAAACTGGCTGTGTTTGGGGGTTTTTCTGTGATTCTGCAGTTTTTTTTCCCATCCAAATTCCCATTTGATGGGACATTTCACCAGCTCAGTAGCTGCTTCTGTCTCCCAGAACTCAGCAGGACAACAGGATTTGAATTCAGCTCCAGCAGCAGCACAAGGCAGTTGATACAAAATCAAGTTTTCCATTTTTATACAATTCCAAAATGGGCTGGAGGGTGCCCAGCTGTGGAATCTTTGGAATTTTGCTTCTGGAAGCTTCTCCTGGATTTTCTTGAGGCTTGAATGTGGCTTTAGGTAAAACTGCCACCCTTCTTAGGGTGCCTGTGGATCCCTGGGGGTTTGTGACAAGCTGTGCCCACAGATCACATGGAGTCACTCTGAGCTGCCCCAGATCTAGTCTGCAGGAGAGATTTGGGTTTTTCCCAGGATTTTTCCAGCTCTCTGAACCCTTGGTCAGTGTTGGCAGGACAGGGGGTAGATGCTTCATCACCTGGGACTTCCTACACGTGGGAAGTCGGTGAGTCAATGGGACCAAACCAAAACAACTGTGGAAATCCCAAATTTAGAGGTGTTGGAGTCCATTCCAGCTCCTTTTTTGGAGCCCGTTCCATTTTTTCAGAATTGGCAGCTTGTCTGGATCCTCTCTGGTGCCCAAGCTGTTGTGTCAGAACTGTTCTGAGGATGCAGGAGTTGAGAACTGGGCTCAGCATCCTGGGGAGCACAGCCAGTCCCTGTGGGAGGTGTTTTGGAGGCAGTGCCTGCTCTGGAGTCTGACACACCTTGGGTGCTGCAGCTCTTCTCTCCTGCTGGAATTTTAAGGATAATTCTTAATATTTTAAGTTACTCCTTTAAGTGAAAGGAAATAACTTTGCCTTGAGTGCTGTTCAACCAACTGAAGAGTTGAGTTTGAAGAGTGCTCTGGTGCATTTTTAGAGGTAATTTTCTGGGCAGAGTGTGGGAGCTGTGAAGCTCGAGGAGCACTTGGAGTTGTTCCTCCTGTCTGGAGCTGTCTTCTTCCAGGGATCCTCTGCCTTGCCAGGGTCCCAGCCTGCAGGCTAAAAAACTCCCTGGATTCTGTCCAAGATAGTTTATCCTGTTCTGAAATGGGAAAAACTTGAGTTATTTGAACTCCTTAAATTTGTTTAATGAGTTCTTTTTGTTTTTAAGAAGAACTTCTGTGTCTTTTGTATGGATCTCCAAGGAAAAGCAGCCCTTTGGCATCAGGAATTTTTGGATTTTCTTCTCTCTGTTGTTGGGATCCTTCTTGAACTCTCTGAGGAGTCTAAGGGGGGTACCATACAAGTTCCACCTCACTCCTTCCAGGAGAGTTGTGGATGTTCAAGGATTTTTGACCTTTTTTATGGGAACAGACCTTCATGGCAGAGATCTGTCCCTCCAGCCTCACTTCCCTGGACATTTACCTGGGACATGTTCATCTCTGCCAGCTCTGTAGAATAACTGGGATTTTCTCTTGCCAGCCCCCAAAGGCCCCACAGGCAGCAGTGGCTTCTGGAAAATGAAACTCTGGAAATGTGGCAGCTTCCAATAACTTGTTTTGTTTTGTTTCTTCCTTTCCATTCCCTGCAGTTACCTGTTCCATTACATCTGCCAGGACAGGATCATTTACCTGTGCATCACAGATGATGTGAGTATTGGGGACACAGCTACAGCCCAGGCAGGCCCTGGGAAATCTGGGGATTTTGGTTTCCATAGCAGTTATTAGTGAGGGCTGCTCTGAGGTGCCTTTTCTCCCACTGGAGCTACTGTAACCCTTGTTACAGCTTTGGACTCATCCTGGAGCTGAAATCAGAGTTGTGGGATGGTGTTTGGGTTGGGAGTGACCTTCAAAATCATCCCAGTCCAACCCCTGCCATGGGAGGGACCTTGCAGTCCTGTGGGTTGTGAGTTTCATGGTGAAGTTCTTGCTGTGTCTGGAGTTTGGTTTTCTTTGCCCAAGATTCAGGTGGTGCTTCAGGTGAGTCTTTTTTGCCCTCTGAAGGCTTTGAGCTTGGCACGAGAATGAAGAGGAGTCTCAAGGTCTTGTTGTTTCTTGGTTTTCTCACGTGTTTGTTATTTCTTATCTTACAAATTTCTCTGTGCCCGGCCGAGGTGTTCACAGCAGCTCGGACACAGGTGACTCCCCCTGTGATGGGAGGTCACTGCCTCTTATACAGATAGTTACATATCTGTTATTTACAATTCTGTGCCAATGCCTATTATCTATACTAAAAGAGTCATCTCTACTCTGACCCAATCCCCTCACACTACTTCGTGCCCGTGTCACACCAGAAGATGGAGGCCAAAGGAGAACAAGAAGAACCCAGGGCACTGCCCTAAAATCTCCATCTTGTCCCCAAGTCAGCTCCATTCTAAGAATCCCAAAACTACCAAATTTTCCACCCGGTGATTAACTACTGTCTGTCTGTTACACCTTTGTGACTTGTAATTCTTCTCTCAATGTTAGAGGCTTTTTCCATGGACTAAAGTCAAAGACTGTCTTCCTGGGCTCTGTACCAGGCAACCCCCCCTGGACAGACCCCCCTGTCCAGGATTCAAACCCTCTTTCTCAGGTGTCAGACCTCTCTGCCGAGGTCTGTGACCATCCAGGGCAACCAAAGGAATGCCCTGGACTCCGACAGCTGTGCCCAGTTTCTCTCTCAGTGCAGTGGGTTGGTGGTGCAGAGACCATTCCAGCTGCCAGTGGGATTTGCCTGGTGCTCCTGAATTCTGCAAGTGCTGAAGGAAAAATCCTCCCTCAGTGCAGGAGTGGGGCTGGCATAGGCGTGTCACAGTGTCACACCCAGCCAGGCCAGTCGGATCTGGGGGCTGCAGACCCTGTCAGGCTGTTGTTGCTGACATTCCCTGCTCTGTGCTCCCAGGATTTTGAGCGTTCCAGAGCCTTCACCTTCCTGAACGAGATCAAGAAACGTTTCCAGACCACGTACGGCTCCCGCGCGCAGACCGCGCTGCCCTACGCCATGAACAGCGAGTTCTCCTCCGTGCTGGCTGCTCAGCTGGTGAGCCCAGGGCCCCAGGGAGCTTCCTTCTGCCCCAGGGATCTGCCCCAGGGATCTGCCCCAGGGACCTCCCCTCTGCCCCGGGGATCCTCCTCAGGGATCCTCCACAGTGCCCCAGGGATCTGCCCCAGGGATCCTCCCCTCTGCCCCCCGTGCCCCAGGGATCCTCCTCCCCCGTGCCCCAGGAATCCACCCCAGGGATCCTCCCCACTGCCCCAGGGATCTGCCCCCAGGGACCTCCCCTCTGCCCCAGGGATCCTCCCCGGTGCCCCAGGGATCTTCCCCAGGGATCCTCCCCCATGCCCCAGGGATCCTCCCCCGTGCCCCTGGGATCCTCCCCCGTGCCCCAGGGATCCTCCCCAGTGCCCCAGGGATCTGCCCCAGGATCCTCCTCAGGTTGGGTTTGGAGGGTTTGAGGTATCCCTTGGATTAAAGATAAGCTGGCCTGAGAGTGGTGGCTTTAGGGCTGTCCCCACCATGGATAAAGGGGATGACCTGGAACTGAGGCTGGACAGAGTTAAAGGAATAAAGTAGGGGTTTATTAAAAGGCCTTCAAAGGATCCACCTTGGGCAGTGCAAGAGCCTGGCCAAGGCTACACACAAAGATGGACCAGAGGTCAGGAGTTTTCACACTTTTATAAATTGTGGTCCATTTCCATATTGGGGTTAATTGTCCAATTATAGCTTCAGGTGATGCAGTCCCATCCTCCCAGTTTGCTCTCCTCAATTCGCTGTTGTTTGCACTCTTTGGGCCTGAAGCTGCAACAGTGTCCTTGGTTCTCAGGCTGGAAAAGGATTGTTTTGTCTGACTGAACTGTGGGGAGAACTTGCTAACACTTTGTGTGAAGTTCAGAGTCACACACTAAGGCAGAACAGAATCTGGAAAACATGAAAGCTAAAACTTATCCTCCAGCCTGTGGTGGGGCTGTGCTGTGGGGTGGGAGGCTCTCAGGGCTCTGCTGGGGCTGTTCTCCAGGGAGGCTCTTTTGCTCCCTGTCCCATGGAAGGGGCAGGTTTTGGCAGTGTCACAGCTGCAGGAGGGACCCTTGGGTGGGGACAGCAAAACTCTCCCCAGTGTGGGAATTCTGGGCCAGTCCCAGCTCTGTGGTAGGTGCAGGGTGAGGCCAGGGCTCTGAGGGAGGATTTCCACCTTTGCTGTTCCTGCCTGAAGTTTGCACTGGAATTTGGGGCTGTGCAGGTGGTTTGGAGCAGGGAGAGTCATGGGAGTTCATTCCAGGAGCTGCTCCTTGGCTCCCACAGCAGGGGGAGAGCAAGGAATGGCAATGCCAGTGTATAATAAATGGCATTAATTCCTTATGAGTGAGGAAGGAGTTTTTCCTCTCCACCAGGCTTTGATATGTGGGGACTGAAACTACCCAAAGTGCTGACTCATCCCTTTATAAGCTGTTCAGGGCTGGAATAAGCTGGAATTGCCTTATCAGAAAAGCCAGGCTGTCTTTGGAGCCATGGGGCTGATATTCCTCTAAAATCCCAGTCTTTCCATCTCCCTTAGCACAGGAAGAGCTGCCTGCCTGAGCTTTGCCACATTGCTGGGGTCAGCTGAGGGGAGTTGAGGGTGACAGAGCCCTTCCCTGCCCTGATCCTGTGGGATGTGAGGGCTGACATTCCCTGGGGTGAAGGAGCAGGGATGTTCCTGTGTGAGGCTGAGGGGAGAGGCAGAGATCCAGCCCCAGCTCAAGTGCAGCACTCAGATAATCCTGGAGAGGGAGGCTGTGCTTCCAGTAAAACCAGTGGCCAGTCTGAGACCTCCTGGGAATGTCCCCCTGAGGAGAAGGTGGAGGAGCTGCTGGATTTGGTGCTGCCACCATGAGTTGTGACTGCCCAGGTGGGGGTGGCAGTGTCTGGTTCCCTGTGTTGTCAGAAATTGAACTCTTAAGCAGAAGAAAATCAGGATTTGAGCAGCCACGTGGGTGATTATGGAGCAGAGCTGTCGTGATGTGAACAGTGACTTAAAATCCATGCAGGAATAGCAGAGCTCAGTTCCCTGGTGCTGACTGGGCCTCAGATTCTGCAAATGCTCAGGCTCCTTTCACTGGTGTTGGTGTGTGCTGCTCTCGCCCACGCCGAGCTGTGCAGCCACCAAAGGATCCCTGGGATCCCCAAACTGGGGGGAACAGTCTGAGAGAAGTCCCTGTCACTTGTGAAGGGCATGGAGGGGGAGGGATGACAGGAGTGGTGCTCAGGGTAACACACCAGAGGGGCTGGCAGCACCAAAGCTGTCAGTGAGGGCTCAGCTGCACCCAGGAGGTGACAGGGATGGCTCTGGGACATGGGCTGGCTCCTGGCTGCTCCATTCCTTTGGGGAGAGCAGTCAGGCCACTCAAACTGACCACCTTCAACATCTGCTGTGGTTTTCCCAAACTGTTGGCTTCTTGAGGCTCCTGTTTTCCCTGATTGCTGGTTTTTGAGGCTCCTGTTTCCCCTGGATTTTGAGGGTGCTGTTTTCCCTGGTTTTTGAGGCTCCTGTTTTCCTGATTCCTGGTTTTTGAGGCTCCTGCTTTCCCTGGATCCTGGTTTTTGAGTCTCCTGTTTTCCCTGCCTGTTCTCTTGCAGAAATACCACTCGGAGAGCAAGGGCCCAGACCAGGTGGCAGAGACACAAGCCCAGATTGATGAACTCAAAGGGATCATGGTCCGGAATATTGGTACTGCTTCCCTTGGGAAATGCTCCCTGCAGCTGCTTTGGTTTGGGGGTTGGGTGTTGCCAAGTCTGACCATTCAAAATAGAGGGTGAGATGTGGAATTGTCCAGGATTCACTCCCCAAATGCAGCCTGTGTGATGTGAGGCTGTTGTTCCCTAAGTCCCTGGTTAGCCCAGGAAGGCTGGAAGCTGCAGCCAGGAGCTCGTGGCTTGGGCTTGGGTGTTGGGAGCAGCTTTTTGCCCTGGGATTTCACCTTCAGAGCTGGATTTTTATCTTTTTTCCAGACCTTGTGGCACAAAGAGGAGAGAAGCTGGAGCTGCTGATTGATAAAACAGAGAATCTCGTGGATTCGGTGAGTCTGGGGAAATGCTGGAAGTGGGGAGGTTGTGTTACTGTGTTACTTATCTGGGAGCAGGGAGGTGGGGACAGCACCTGGAGACACTTACAGGGACACAGAAGAATCCAGACCTGCAGGGAATCCTTTCCTTTCCCAGCTGCATCCCAGTTTGGGAAAGATCCAGCCTTCCCTCTGTGCCACAGCCAGCCAAGGGTGCCATCCCTGTCCTCATCCCTTGTGCCCAAGGTGGGAAAAACCCTCTCATTATCTGCAGTGATAGGAGAGATAAAATCACAGTTTACACTTCCTTGGCAGCCTGGGCTGAAGGCAGCTGGATGCAAATAAACTGGAAAATGTGCATCTGTGGAGTTGTTCTGATACCAACAGGGAAAGTGTGGCTGATTTTTAAATTAAAAAAAGCTGAGTTGTTGCATCTAAATGATCCTTAAAGACTCTGGAGCTTCTTGGAGTGTTTCTGAGGAAGTGAAGACTAAAAAAACCCCAAATTAATGTAATTATAAAGCACAGTTATCTAGCAAAGTGCTGTGCACTCTGGAAGCTTTTTGTCTTTCCTTTGGGAATCCCTGGCCCTGGCTCAGCATCCTCCTCTGCAGCATCCTGGCTTGGTGCCCAGCTCCTGTGGCATCCAATCCTCAGGCTGGGAGAGTGCCAGGAGCTCCTGTGTGGGGATCCAAACATCCCTGAGCTGTCCCAGAGCCCTCCTGCTTTGGAGGGGCAGCAGAGCTGCCTGGAGCTGATCCAGCAGGGAACAGTCCTGGAGCTTCCAGCTGTTCAAACCTTCCCCATCCTCAGGTCCTGGCAGGGCTGAAAGCTCAGGTAAAGCTTTAGGGAAAGGGACTGGAATTCCTTCAGCAGCTGGGCTGAGCTCACGGAGAAGCTGTCCCAGGGAGTGCTGGCTTTTGGAAAGCTCAGGGAAATGAAGGGATGGAATATCCTTCAGTGAGAATGTCCCACAGCCCAGGAGGAGAATGTCCCTGGAGATCCAGGACTGGCATTCCCCACCTTGGGAATGGGCTCCAAGGCAGAACTGCAGCTCCCAGGGATGTGGTTCCTGCCTGCTGCAGCCTCACGGAGGGTGGTTTGGAGGAAAAGCTGGCACTGCCCAGTGGAATGGCTGCTTCCAGGGGCATCCTGCCTGGGCTCTGTGGGGAATGGCTGCACTGACCCAGCCTGGGGGTGTTTGGGGCCATTCAAACCCTATTTTGTGTGGAATTGCAGGGTACAGAGAGGACACTTGGGATGGGACAGCCACAGGCTTTCCATAACAGGTTCCCCAGAGCAGCTGTGGCTGCCCCTGGATCCCTGGCAGTGTCCAAGGCCAGGCTGGATGGGACTTGAGCACCCTGGGACAGTGGAAGGTGTCCCTGCCATGGCAGGGGGGGAGTGGATGAGCTTTAGGTCCCTTCCAACCCAATCCATCCTGGGATTTTCCTTGTTTTCTCTTGCAGTCAGTCACTTTCAAAACCACCAGCAGGAACCTTGCCCGAGCCATGTGTATGAAGAACCTCAAGCTCACCATTGTCATCATCATCGTGTCTATTGTAAGTGTGGAGCTGCTGGGCCAGGCTGGAACCCTGGAAACACCAAACCCCCGTGCCTGTCCTGGCACCTGTGTGTGCCCAGCTCTGCCTGGGAGGGCAGAACCAGGGCCAGAGTCTCCTGATGGGTTTATATGAGGAGAGGGTGAAGGGCCTGGACAATCAGGACTGCAGGAGGCTCAGGGGGGACCTTGTGGCTCTACAAGCACCTGGAAGGAGGTTGTGGTGAGGTGGGGATTGGCCTCTTCTCCCAGGCAAGTGGGAAATGGGCTCAGGTTGCATCAGGGCGGGGTTCAGGTTGGATTAGGAAAACTTCCTTCCCTGGCAGAGATGAGGCCCAGGGCAGTGCTGGGGTCACCATGGAGGTGTTCAGAAAATGAGTGGATGTGGCACTTTGTGACATGGTTTAGGGGACGTGGGGGGATTTGATGGACTCCATGATCATGGAGGTCTTTTCCAACCTTTGTGACCCTCTGAGAGGAGATGGGAGCACCGTGTCCAGGAGCTGCCCCTGCTTGCCCCAGGAGCAGCTGAGGTGTCCTGCTTGAGCTGGGGTGGCTTTTTAGCCCTCAGTCCTGGTGGGATCTCGCTCTGTGACTCTGAAGTGGCTTTTTTTGGTGTGACAGTTCCCCTCCAGTGTAAGGACTGTGGATGGAGCAGCTGCACGGTCAGGATGGGAAGTGCTTTGTCACCTCCATGGGGACAGCGCTCAGCTGCAGGGCTGTGGAGGGACAGGAGAGTGTTGGACAGACTCTTCAAGGATTTGACCATCTGGAGTTTCCATGTGTGCTGTGGCAGTCAGTGAACACTGGGAATCCCTAATTCCCTGTGGCATTCCCCTTTTCCCTCCCCAGGTGATCCTGTACATCATCCTGTCGGCCGTGTGTGGCGGGCTGGCCTGGCCCAGCTGTGTGCAGAAGTAACTGGAGCTGCTCACCAGGAGATGAGGCAGAGTGTGAAGAAAGGATCCTCCAGAGTGACTCCTGCCCGTCACCACTGCCACCCTCCATCTCCCTTCCCTGCAGGACTTGAGACGTTTTGCCTTACCCAGACAGACCCAGCTGGTCGCTGCTCCTGCAGTGTGACCTCAAAGTGGGCTGGGTTAATTACTTGAAAGGATTTTTGTGTTCCTTTTGCTGTCCCAATGCCACCCCTGCAGAGGGCTCTGTGCATGCTGGCCCCGTGTCCCTGTGGCTTCCCCTGGCTGGGGACAGGAGTGGCTGCAGCTGTCCCTGCTGGGATGGAGCTGTCCCACACAGGAGGTTCAGGGTGGGCTGAGCCAGACTTAATGGGACAGGTGGGTTTGGGTTCCCAGAGCACCTCTCCTGCACATCTGGCCACATCTGGTGGCTCCCAGTGCTGCCCCACGGGGAGGTCAGGGTGTCACCCTGGTAGGAATAAATGGGGTCTGGGCTTTGTGCACTCTCAGGTGAAGGAGCTGCTGCTGGGGACATCCCCCTGTTCCTGCAGTGATCCTGCAGGAGGGTGTGGGGTCACCTCAGCATGTGCAGTGGCTGCCTCTTCATCCTCACTTCTTCCTCATCTCCCCCTGGGCTGGTGGCTGAAGGGACACAGCAAAGGGGACAGTTGCACACGGTTCAGGATCTGCTTTTCTCACAGATGATTTCTCCTGCTCTTCTTTGGAGGGTGGACTGCAATGAATATAATTCTGGCACTGGCTATGGTGAATTTGGGGCCAATCTGGCTTGCTGAGGTGTCAGGGAGCTGCTGCTTGTGCTTCTCCTGGAAGGTGTGCACTGGAACTGGAGGACAGAGGAGGGTTGGAGTTGGTGGCTGGTGACTTTCTCCAAGGTTTGAGGGAGAAGGGCTCTGCCAGAGGATGAAGGTTCTCCTCTGGGAGGATTTCAAACCAAACCCAAGGCTGGTAACCAAATGCAGGCTCAGGGGTGCTGTTTCTGTGCCAGCTGCACATATCCATCCCAAGCCAGGCCTGGCTGAAGAGCTGGAGCTGCTGAGGCTGGGCAAGGGCTGGGGGCACTTCTGTCCTGGAGCTGATGGGCTCCTTTCCCAGGGTAAAAAATGGAAACACCCTTCAGGGGGGAAGGAATCTGCTTTTAGCCCAGGGAAGTGGAGGGATGGAAGGAGAGGCTTCTTTTGGTGCCTGAGCTGGAGCATGAAGTCAGTGCCATGAGGTCCTGGTGACACTTGTGGGGTGGGGATGTGGCTCTGCTGCTCCTTCCCGTGTGGCACTGACCATGGAGCTTCCCAGCAGGGCCCAGAGTTCTCCTAGAAAGCAGTAGCTCCTTTGGGTTTGTCTTCTGCTGGGCTGAAGTTTGACCAAGGGTGACTGGATCTTGCTCTCCACAAAGTCCCAGTGGCCACTGGCACCTGCTTCTCTTTCTGTTCTGAATGTAAAGCTTGGAGCCCCCTCCCAGCAGCTCCTGCTCCTGCAGCCCCAGCTCCAGCTGTGCATGTTTTAGGGATTGTGCTGTTACCGTGTTCATTTGGATGATTTCTTGTCTTATGTACAAATAATTTTTAAAGAAAATCTTTCCTTTCCTTCTCAAGGATGCACTGAGGCATTAGTGTAAAAAACCCCTTGATTTCAATTAAATTCCTGTACAGAAAGCAGAGTTGTGTAGTTTTGTGGAAAACCTACCTTGGGAATGCTCCGTGCTGATGCAGGGGGAGGTTTTGGAAGCAGGCTCATGCTTTAGGGATGAGGGAGTTGGATTTCCTCTGGGACTTGGAGAAACTGTTGGAGTTGCTGATTGTTACCTCAGTTTGAGGCAAAGCTGGATTTTAATGGTATGAGCCAGGGCTTGGGATGATAGAGAACATTGGGAGCTGAAGGGAGATCACTCAGTGTGAGAACAGCTCAGAGAAATGAAAGGATAAAATTAAATGAACAGCTCCTGATTGTGATGGTTCTGACAGAACTGTGCTGTGTCCCTCCTGAAGTGGGACAGCCTCTCCCAAGTACCTGTCAGCATCAGGTTTGTGCTGGAAAGGCCTGGGAATCCCAGCAGAGTCCAACCTCAGCCCCTTCCTGCTGTTCTGCTCAGCCTGGAGCTGCAGCCAGGTCTGCATCTCTACAGCCAGCCAGGCTGGGAAAGATGGAAACCATCACCCGTGCCTGAGAGGCTTTAACTGGGATGTGGCCTTCAACAGGTAACATCTGACTCTTCCAGGAAGTTCCTGTTCTTTACCTACAGTTCAATGTCCATGAAAGAGCAGCAGCTCTTGACTCAGATGGGCAGAGAAAGGCAGGGCCTGGAAAATCCCCTTTGGGATACAGGGCACAGGAAAGGCACCAGGAGAACCCTCCAGTAGCAGAGAAATCAGATGTTGCTGCTCTTTTACCTTTCAGTGCTCTGGGAAGATCAGTGTGAGCAGGGTCCAGCTGTGCCAGCAGGGAGAGGTCTCAGACAAGAATGTCCTGCATGAGGGGAGAGAATCAACAGGGCAGTGCTGGGACCCCACTGAGCTTTATCAAGGTGGGAGAAGCCTCTCTTAAACTCAGCTGTGTCACCCTGGGGAGGGGAGGGGGTGACAGCCAGGGACAGAGCAGCAGCTCCAGCTGAGCCTCCTGGGCCCCTTCTCTGCCCTGTGAGTGCTGCTGGTGCCAGCCTGGCCTGGGAGGGGCTGGGGGGTGGCACAGGAACACTCTGGGCCCCTCACAGCACTGTGGCCACAACTGTCTCTTCCTCTTTCCCTGGGCCACAAGTGATCTCTGTGGTGCAGGGACTTCCCCTGTGCTGCTTCCTGGTTCTGCTCAGGCCACGTGGGGATGTCTCAGAAATGGCACACACTGAGTGCTCTGCATTTCTGATTTACTAACACCTGCCTTGTCCTCCTGATCTCTGAGGAATTGAAGGTAAATCTCACTCCTTGCATCCTACCAGACTTTACTGGAGCCCTGTTTATCCTGGCAGAGCTCTCTTCTGTCAGGAGAAGCCCTGTTTGTGGCACAAAATTCACCCTTGGAATAAAGCAGATCTATTTCAGCACCATAACATTTTATTAAACTACACTATCAAAGTCACATTGATGGCAGGGAGAACATTGCTATCAGTGCATATTTCCTGGACTAAGACTGTATTTGTAGCATCCAGCACTTGCTGAAGAAAAGGACACTGGAACAGAATCCTGAAGAGACAGTAGAAAACTTCTACAAAAGTCAGGGCAGTTGGGAACCAGCTGAGAGCTTCGACACTTCAAGACAAAGCTGTGAGGGAAGGTGATTTTTAAAAGGTTTACTCTTAAGTGGTGTTGAACTTGCTCAGCTGAGGTAAGAAGGTGCTGGTGCCCAGCAGTTTTTAAGTGGCATCCCTGTCCCTGCCTGTTCACACCCCACACAAATATTGTGTACTGCTCCTTGTGACCTGTGCTGACACCTGGATACAACAGCTCAAGAGTGTTCTACAGTTATAAAAACCTGCTGCAACTCTAGACCAAACAATAAAAAGTAGCAGAAATACATTCTATACAGAAGTAAAAAAAAAAAAACAAACCAAACCCAGTTGAATTCCAGACAAATATTAGAGTACATCAGGTCGGGCTTAAAAAGTCTCAAATCTAACACCTATGTCACTATTTCTACTCTCCATGAGCTCTGCCACAGCACCAGCTCAGAGCTGCTTCTGGCACAGAGAGGACACCCCAGCTCTGCAGCACCCTGGGAGGGGATGGTGGCAGGCCTTTCCCAGGGCTGCAGCTGGGGTGTGGATGAAATAAGGCTTTTTTTCCAGTCTTCCTGGGAAGACTCAGGTTTGAGTGAAGGGTGGGAGCTGTGTGTCCCAGCCCTGGCAGAGCAGAGGGAGGTGGGTGGTGTGGAGAGCACAGGAACGAGGGATATGTACAGCAGTAGGCAGGGACAGGGGCTCAGGGCCTTTCCCAGTGAGGTCATGCCCAGCCAGCTGGGATCTGCTCCACAGAGGTGTTCTGGGGTGTCAGTAGCACCCATCCTTCCAGGAGTCATCCTCGGGGGCCTGGGGGGTCTGTGCTGCCTGGAGGAACCTGGGGGGACAAAACAACACATCAGGGACAGCTCCAGGGAAAGCCCTGTGGTGGACACAGGTTTGGGGTTTGGGTTACCAACATCTCCCTGCCACGGGTCAAGTGCTGCTGTCACACCCTGAGCACCAGCAACACCAATCTGGGGCACTTTAAGGAAATTCAGTGACTGTTACTGGATGCTTAAGCACTGATATCTGCCAAATTAATACCCCTGTGACTTCAGCCCGTGACTGAGTCCAAGAGAAACATTTTTCTATGTAAACATAACTGAACACAGGAAAAATAATCAGGTATGCAGAGTACTGATATATATTAGGAGACTGAAAATTCCCTTTTTCATGGTTTTAAAGTAAATAGATACATTTCAAAGTAAGGGACATTAAAGATCAACAAGCACTGGTTACTTATTAGTCTGATATCAGTCATTTCATAATGGCAAGTCTGAATGGATTTAACCTCCCTCAACCATGAAAGTCTGAAGTGTAGCATAATAGCTATTAAAAAACCAGCAACAAGAACAAAAGATTTAAGTGTTGGGACACTGTTGCCCTGAATTTTCCTGCTTTCCAGTGTTTGCAGTTTGTAGTGGAGAGTTTCATGCAACTTCATATAAACTACGTAGATAGTTAGAACTTATCTATCTTGTCTACATATTTCTCCTTGCAGAGGAGAAATGTGATTAATAGTAATGTTCACCCATGAAGTCAAGAAGGTGGTGACTTTTTTAACCAATCTTTTGCCCTCTGGCCAAAATGTATAAAAGATGGAGTCAGAAATTAAAATAGAAGCTTTTCCTGCCTGACCTTCTGTGCCTGCCTCGTCCTTTGTGTGTCCGAAACTGCAGCAGGACACCACTCCCTCTGCTCTGCCTTTGCCCTGCTGCACGAAGTTACTTCAATGTCAAAGAGGTTTGGAGCCCCACTCACCTCCTGGAAGGGGGCGTTGCCTTTCCCTTGGGCACGGCCACTCCTCCCACAGCCGGCCGTGCCTTCAGGGCAGCGGGTTTGGCCACGGTGACCACGGCGGTGCTTCTGGAAGTGCAACTGCTGCTGGGAGAGCTTGTGTGGAGCTGTGGCTTGCGAACCGCGGGGCCAGGAGCTGTGTAGCTGCAGGGCTTGCCCACCTGCCTGCCTGGCAGCAGGGAGTTGGCTCCCGAGGCCGCCTTGCCGGGCTGGCGTCCCGTCAGCGGGGACTGCGCGGCCCCCGAGGAATACCTGAGCTTGCTGGGAGTCAGACCTGCAGGGGACACACACCACCGCTGATGTGAGAAATAAAATACAAGCTTTTGAGTTCAGTTAAAGTGCCTTCTCGGTTAGACACTGTTTACCTTGTCTGTGGTAAGGCTTCTCTCTGTTAAGTACCGTTTAGCTCAGACTTATTGTAATTAGAAATAGTTTTCCTAAATGTTTTGTCTGTCAAATGTTAATTACCTGAGACCCTTTTCTTTGTAACTGTATCCTTTCCTCGAACTGCCCTTGCACCTGGCCCTGCCACTCCTCTCCCTGACACTTCCCGCATGGCAACCGATGACAACCACCCAACATGCAAACAAAAAAGCTTCGAGTGCTCATGGGACACAATTCGGACATAAAACCCCTAAAAACAACGAGCCAACACAAAACTAAGAACTAAAAATACCCACTCTGTGTCGGCAGAACCATAGGGAACTTCACACCAATCAGAGCTGGCTTCCACCTTGCCACCATAACTTTAAAAAAAGTACTTTCTACACAGGACTTCCCTAGACTTTCCAACAAGCCATCATTTTCCTAGGGTTTTCCCAAGGACTCTTGTGAGGAGGGAGCCCCAGCCTTTAGAGCTGATCACCTCCTTGTCTGCGTCATCCATCGGGAGCAGCAGCAGTGGTGTGCGCAACCCCTCGAGCCCCCACCTAGGGCTGATCTTAATAAAGGCATTAAAATGGAGCTGCTCTCCTTGCCCATTCTTTTCATCTGAGGGCTGCCTGAAGACAGGAGGGGATGGAGGTGACGGGAAGGTGTGGCACTGACCTGCTGACCGCTGCTGAGTCCTGGGGATGCGGCTGCTGGGCACCTGCAGGTCGGACTCCAGGCTGCGGCTGCTGCGCACGGCCTCCAGCGCGCGCAGGCTGCTGCGGGCCAGGTTGGGCATGCTGTGCCTCAGCTCCTCTGAAAGCAGACACAGCTTCAGCACCCCTGCTGCTGCTTTAAGGCACCCTGGAAAAGCCTATCCACTTCAAAGCAGAGCAGTCTGTATCTAGTTAGCTGCCAGTAAACAGCAGTGATTTTGGAATCACAGGATACGGGGCTTGGAAGAGACCTCCAAGATCATCCATCAACCCAGCACCACCACCATCACCCCTGAGCCATACCCAGAGATGGTGACTCCACCACTGTGGAGTTCCTCATGCCATTAAAGGAATTTCCAACTGCCCTTCCCTGGAAAAGTCAAGATTAAAGATACCCCAGGTGTAAAGAAGGCTTCTCCCCCATGGACCCTTGCAGACATTGTGCAATCTTCTCTCTGGGTTTGGCAAGTCCATCACCCACCCCATGGCATCCCCTTTCCCTGTTTCCCCACTGGACATGGGGCCTGGTGTCCTGTTCCTCTCTTCCCTGTGGTCACTTGTCCCCTGCCCTGCCCCCTGTGCCACCCACAAACCTGAGACCCTGTATAACTGAGAAAAACCACATGCTCCCCCTCTCTGGCTCCGGATTCACCTTCAGCACACTGGAATAAACACTTTCTGGAAATTGATTTGGGCTGGGAGCCTTCTGCCTCTCTGCTGAGCCAGCCTTGTAACGTGTGTGGCTCCTGAGCAGTTCTCAAGCAGTTTTTCTACTGGAGAGGCTGACTGGGATCTGCAAGGGCCATGACTGCACTCCGAAAAGACACATTGTTACACACCACCTCCCTGAGCAACTGACTCCAAGGCCTGACCACTTCTGCAGGGAAACAATTGTTTCTAACACCTAACCTGGACCTCACCTGGTGCAACTTGAGGTATTTCCCCTTGTCCTTTCACTTGGGACATGGCAGGAGAGACCAACCCCCACCCGGCTGCACCCTCCTCTCAGGAGTTGTAGAGAACAGTAAGGTCTCCTCTGAGCCTGCTCCTCTCCAGACTGAACAACTGGAATTCCCTCAGCCACTCCTGGTGCTCCAAGCCCATTCTCTTTTCTAGTCACACTCCAGCCCCTCAATGCCCTTTTTGTAGTGAAGGGCTCAAAACTGGACACAGCACTCGAGGTGTGCCCAGCACAGGGGACAATCCCTGCCCTGGCCCTGTGGCCACCCCATTCTCTGGGAAGATCAGTGTGAGCAGGGTCCAGCTGTGCCAGCAGGGAG
>JANPWX010018776.1:20534-36815 GCA_024734555.1 Trochalopteron elliotii | reverse complement strand
GGGCTCTGCACCGCCCTGCGCGGGGCGCGCAGCCGCGACGCCGCCGCCCTGCCCAGCTCGGCGCCCGAGGACGGCGACTGGCAGCGCGGGGAGCTCAGCGGGGACGGCGAGTAGCGGTGGGCGCTGCGCAGGGACAGCGAGCAGTCGCAGTCGTCCTCGTCCTCCAGGCTGTAGGTGTCGAATTCCTGGTCGCTGTAGGTGCCGCGGCGCAGAGAGTGCAGGGAGGCGCTGGAGCTGCGCCGGGACACGGAGGCGGAGCTGGAGGCGCAGTCCTGCCGCAGGCCTGGGGACACGGGGGGACACGGGCAGCGCCAATTATTGCAGCACAGCCCAAATCCCAAAGCAAGGGTTTGGTAGTGATTTGTTTCACACTGGAAGGAGAGGCAGGTTAACACCTGTCCTCCCTGGAATCCATCAGCTGGAACAGCATCGCCTGCCTCAGCACTGGTTAATTACAGCACTGGTTATTTACAGCACAATTAACATTCAGGGGGCCTTGCAGTGCTCCCCAATCCCACCTGAGACTGTGGACATTGCCATCAAGCTCCAGCAGGTTAAGGAGTCTAATTTACAGGTACAGAAGTCTCATTTACAGGTTAAATCTTTTAGTTTAATTCATTCTGCACCCAGCAGCATTTCAAAGGTGGAAACAATGATTTAAAGTCTGCCTCCCATGAAAACCCACCTGCCTGGGTGACACCTGGGTTATTTACAGCTCCTCACCAGCCAGCCTATGCCTTTACTGAAGTTTTCCTGCCTGACAATATATAAGCAACTTAAAAAAAAAAAAAAACAACAAAACCAAACCAAATAAAAACCCCTAAAAAAACCCAACCCCCAAACCAAACAAACACCCACAAACAAACAGAACTTACTCTCTTCCTGCAGCCGTGCCATGACCTGGACATCAGTGAGGTCCTGCAGTTTGTAGCCCATGGAGATGGAGTCATCTGAGGTGCTGAGCTCGCTGTCCACCGAGGACTGGGAGCTCAGGGCCGAGTGCATGCTCAGGTACCCTGGGGGAGAGGGACACAAACCCAGTCACACACTCACAAAGCCACCAGGAGCAGCAGGGATCTATCCCAGGAATTCAGCACTGCAGCTGGGATCTTCAGGTCCAGCTGTGGGAAATAAGAATTTAGAAATTCCAAGGCTCAGTTTTTAACCTGCAGTTTTTTTAGGTGCTTTTCAAACAAGGAATGTGAGGCTGACTGGCAGGAAGCAGCTTGGTCAGTGCCCATGTAAGAAATTCATTTTACAGCTGAACTTCACACCTGTGCTCTCCATGTCAGCAGTTACTGCTCTTCCAAGCTGGCTGAAGAAATAATGTTGGGAACCTGCTGCTTTTTCCTGCCTGGCTGGGTTTGATCACAGTTTGAAAGGGCTGCTCAGTTTTGTTGGGAAATGGTTTATTTCACTATTGCTGCTGAGTATTCAGGAGGTGCCCTCCCTTCAAACCTTCTCAGAACATGGCAGGAAAAGTGTGAGCTTCAGGATGTTTAAATAATACAGTGAACCTTAAAGGTTCATCTGGGTGCATGCTGCACAAATACACATTCCAAGTCAAGATATGCCACAATAAAATCCCATTTCTCTCCTCCTGGTGTCAGGAAAAGAGTAAGAGCTGAAATAAATCCATCCTGAGCAGGGCTTGCACCTGTAGGATGTGGTGTAATGAACAACCACAGGTTTCCTGCTGTAATTAACAGCACCTTCAATACTGATTAAAAATCCAGCTGGACATTGAGAGCAGCTTTCTAAAAGGCAGAACTCCCAATCCAACTTTGTTTACTTTGGCTGTTGCATTTCAAATTGCAGGTCTAGTTAAAAATAGCCAAGGAGGGGAAAAAACTGCTCCTTCCTCCACTAGTAAAGCTGTGGAGCTGATGATGGTTTTCAAACAGAAACCACATCTGGGTTTTGTCAAAGGGGTTGGTTTGGTTTTCAAGGGAAGTCACTGTTAAACATTTTCCATTTGAAGGGTAGGAAAGCTGGTTTTTCTTGGAAATAAAATAAGACTTGAGTCAGTCAGGTTGACAGGAAACTTTAAACTCGTGTTAGCACTTGCACAAGGCACAAGGAAGAGGCACCTGAGATGAAGGGAACTCATCATGCTCTGAAAGGACAGAGCCTGTCCTGGCCCTGCCCTTCACCCAGCACATCTGCAGAGTGAACCTTCAGAAGCCAGAGACACTTTGCTTTTACTCATCAGGAGCTGTTTCTGGGTGAAAAGGTGCTCAGACACCTGGACTGCCCCCCAACCTCCTATGAAAAAACAAAAAATTGCTTTAGAGGTGTTTCCCTGGAAAAATCAGCTGGCAAAAATCCTCAGTCCTACCTGCATCCTTTTGTTTGCAAAACAGAGATAAGTGTTAATTTCTATTTATAGCAGAAAATCAGACCTCAAAAACAAACCTGCACCTGTGAAAACAGCCACAGGCAACCCTTTTTCTTTTTTTAGAGGGGAAAAAAGTTCATTTAACATCAAGTTTGGAGGCAGAGACTGTTAAACATGCTTTGTGTTTTGAAACATGCAAAGTAGGGTTTAGCAATTTCCACACAAAACAAACAAATAAAGAAGAGTCCTTTGATAACAGAGCCAAGAGGCAAAGCCTTTGTGCTAGGAACAGCAGGAACTGCACCAAGGATAACAAATGGAGCTCCTGGAAGGCTGTTCCTGGCTCCTCAGGCACAGGGAGGCTGCAGGCCAAAGCATTTTGGAGGAGCTGCATTATCAGGCTGCAGCAAGAGCTGCCTCTGAGGTAGGGAATCTTCCTCCACACACACATCAAGGCTGGAGGAAAACTTTTGATACTTTGTTTTAGCTGCTCACTCAGGCAATTGAAGGCTTTACCCTGGAGAATTTGGCAGCTTTCTGTTCCCTGCATGAATCAATATTCCCAAGAGAAACCTTCCCCAGAAAACTGAATCCAAGTAACTTTATAAAGATCACATCTACAGTCTATAACATTGTTCAAGAGCAATATATTTTTGCCCGACAGCTGTTTTCTATTTTAAGCCACTTAAAATTAGTACAATTTATAAATATATATAGAGGGAAGTAGAGAAACCCAAACCAAGAAATAACTACAGGACATTTAGAATGCAAGGAGGTTTTCTCCCACAGAAATGAAACCTGGGTGAGGAAGGGTGGAAATGAAAAGGGGAAAACACCATGAGAACTTTTCCCTGTGCCAATCCCTACCCCTCCTTGCATTTTAAAGGGCCCAGTGCTGCAGTGCCATGCCATACCTGAGCTGCCACAGGTTAGTAGTGCTTTGTTAGTCGATTTGAGGTGCCCAGGAGAGTTTAGTGCATTGCTACAGGAGCCTGCCTCGGCATTCAGGTTATGGGCGCTGGGAGATGCCAGGGGGCTGCAATACAGGTTTTTCCATCTACTGGCTAGAAGGAAAAATACAAAAATGCCACAAAGGTTAGCAAATTATTTTGGAAACAGAGAGCAAGATCAAGAACAAGATCCAGAGGCATCAAACAGGATTAAATTATGCAGCAGAGGCACTTGGTGGTACCAGTGGCATGCTGCAGGGAGCACAGCAGTGCCCAGTCCCCTACTCGTGTCCTTTAACTGGTTTTGTCCCTTCTGAAGAATTCCAAGAGTCACTCCTGATAAACTTGGCTTTAAAGAAGCCATACATTTCACAAAGTTCCAGTGCTGGGCTTCCCAGATGACTATTTTCATCAATACCTGCCACTTCTACACCCCTTTATTTTAGAGAACTCACTGAACTTTGTTACTGTGAATTTTTATGATGGAACCAAGACAGTATTAAACCACAGAAACTATGCCAATCCAATATAAAACCAACTCTGAATTAAATTCATTCACCTCACACACACATAAATGAACCAAAATAAGGCAGGTGGCAAAACCAAGTACCACCATCCTTACTGGAGGCAGAAATGAGCAGCTACAACACTGAGGAAATTACTCACACCATAATCTGGAGATACTCAAGGGGCTGCAGAACTGCCCACAGAACTCAGTTCTCCCTACTGTGAGAACATCAGCTAAGAAAACAATGAAGATTCACTGTATTAAGTTTTCTTTTTTTATTTCTCCCACAAATATTACCAGGTCAGACTAAGCAGAACTGAAGCCTGATACATTTCAGAGAGGAAAGAGGTAATCAAATAGATTTCATTCAAATTTCTAAGCAGAGATGATTTATAAAAGCAAATGAAGTTTGTTCTCAAGGTCTATTCAGTTATCTCCAATCAGGAATGCCAAGGTTAAACTCAAGAGAAGCCTGAGATCTCAAGCAGTGCCAAACACTGCTAGAATGAAAACTAAAAAATCCCAGACAAACCCCCAAAGCAGTGAGCTCAGACTCCAAACCACAGGGCTCAAATTGCTGGCTCAACTGCAATCAGAATTCCTGCATTCCCATGGAGACAAAGGCAGGCACCACAAACCCTCAGACACCAACGTGGGGACTCCAGCAGCTCAGGGACATCCCTGAGCTTCCAAACACCGATTCTCTCCCAAGTGTCACTTTTTCAAACAAAGCTTTTGTGTCTGGAGGTTCCTGAGTCCAGCTGCACAGAGGAGACTGCAGCACATCTCTGCAATAAACCTGCAGCTGCAGCAAGCCCTGACCAGGAGAGCTGGATGAGAGGGAATCTAGAGAAGGTAAAAAATAATTACTGATTCCTTTCCAACCTCTCAGTGTCCAGCCCATTTTACACAGACCTGGGGCCATGGGAACTGACACAGGCAGGATCTGCACCAGGGGCACTGCAGGTGATGCAGGACAGAGGTGGGAGCAGAATTAACTCATTTTTGTCCTGTGAACTGCATCTGTTCTGAGAGCTCTCCTACCACCATGTGGAAAAGCACAGCCCCAAAGCCAGAACACACTGCCTGTGATCAGAGATGTCCCCACTGCACACAACATTCCAGGTTTTCACTTCAGGCAGATGAAATCAGGGATTAACCCACCCTAGAGCCACCAGAAAGTGCTTTTAGGGGATGATAAACTGGAGGAAAAACCTGGTTTCCAAGTGACGCCATTTCTTCAAGTTTAATATTCCACTGTTGTAAGCTTTGAGCAGCAAACAACTTTTTCACCCAGGTAAGAGCAGCTGGGAAAATCCAGTAGGATATCCAGAGGAGGAATAATCACCACTAGGAACACTCAGCACCAGGAGTTCTTCTCCAGAAAGAAGCTGCAAGAACAGTTTTCCACGGTTCTCTCCCCACTCCCCAGCAGTGCACTTCTTCCTCTACACATCTCTTACATTTAAAAATGTTTAAATATTAACCAAACTTAAAAAATTCAAGAGCCTGACAACACTAAGCTCGATTTTCCTGCTTAGAATGAGATTTGCAAGGGCCCCCCAGAGCAGCAGAGGCTGCAGCTGCCCTACCTTGGTCCAGCCTGTTGATGAGGGTTCTGCAGGCAGCCTCAATCTCGGGGCTGGGGTTGTCCAGCACCTGCCGGCACCATTTCAGAGGAGAGGCTGTTTTCTCATCCAGGGATTTCCTTGGAGACACATAGAGCCTTTGCAAGGATTCAAAGGAGACAGGGAGAGAGTTAATTCAAAGCATACAGCTACCAAAGTGACATTTGCTAGAGTGTAGCCATCAGGAATCAACAGTTACCCAAATTAAAAAAATTCAAGTTTAAAATCGGATATTATGACTAAGAAATAAAATTTACTGCCACAACAGGAAAATTCAATGGCTTCACAGAGAAATCCACATGCCACAGTTTCAGGGCACACAAAGGACAAGGCAGGCACAGCAGGTCAAGGGAAAGCTTCTCTATTTTAATTCTCTGACTCCAATACTTAGATACATTTGTACAGAGGTCAAGAGATTGGTTACACAAGTTGCCACCTCTTTGACCTGGATGGTGAACATCACCATCCATCATATTTCTCCTCTCAGAGCAGAAATATGTAAACAATAGATAATTTTTAAAAATACACATTGTTTTCTTGAAGCTGCATGAGAATCTGCACTGCAAGATTTCAAACACTTGCAAGCAAGAAAACTGAGGGCAACATCCACAGGCTCTGCAAGGCAAGCTGCCAGCCTGGGCTGCTGCAACACTGCTGGAAATGAAGTTCTTGGAATACTCACCTGTTTCTCCCTCCACTCCCCTCTTCCCAAAACTCCACCCTCAGAGACAGTGAGGGTGTGAGGTGCTCCTAACTCGAGCTGCAGGGTGATCTCCTCCCAGGAGTTGTAGCTTTTGTTTAAAACCCTCTGGATGTTCCACCTGTTGAGCACTGAAGGCACAGCTGTGTCCTCACAGCAGCTCTGAAGCACCCAAAGGTGCATTCCCAGATCCCAGGGATAAACCCTTTCACTGGAGGATTCAGACATTCCCAGACAGGCAGGAAGGCTGTGCCTCATCTTCCCTGTAATATCAGATAAATTCCCCTCCAGCCTTAGTGTCTGCCACATCTCTGACACCTCCATTGCTCTGCATGGACACCCAGGATTAGCCTTATGGACAGCCAGGATTAGCCTTATGGATAGACAGATTTAATCATCTTAAACTCCTGGATTTATTTACAAGGGATTGGGTGTAAAGCAGCATCTTCACCAGATTTGCAAAGCAGAACATTCCTCTGAAGAAAGGCCAAAGCTGGAAGAGCCTTTGCTATAAAAGCAACTCAAGTATTTTATTTACACATCCCACATTTGTATTTTTAAAGGCAAAAAGCAGTTTGCTATTTTTTAACGTTTTTGCTGTTCAGCAACACATTCCAAATTTGTAAGGGGAAAGAAAAATCAGTCCTTTGTACATCCAAAAGTGAAACTGTTTTTAATTCTTGGAGAACACCCTGGTGAGGCCTCGACCTAGGTCTGGAACCTGATGGTCTTTAAGGTCCCTCCCAGCCCAAATCCTTCTGGGATTCTGTCATTTGTGGACACTGGGTTTGGCTATCAGGTTCCCCCTCTCCTGAGGCTCTGATGAGCTGCTGGCACAGCCTTCAGCTGCTCCCTCTGCACCAGAAAATCCCCAGCAGCAGCTCCAGGAGCTCCTGGAGCTTTCCCACTGCTGCTTTCCCACCAGCACCTTCCTGTCCTGGTGCTCCTTCACCTCAGGAACTGCTCACAGGTGACAAAGAATCCTCCTGGTCACCAGCAAACCCCCCACAGCCACACCTGAGCATTTATGGTGTTCCCAAACTGGCCTCACTGATGTATCCAGAGGATTTCACCTTCACCAGGCCAAAAATCCAGTATTTAAGCATGAAGTGACCATGAGGGTGGAGTTAAAATTTCAAGGGATGTCTGCCTGTGCTTCAGTGTCTCCTCCTCTCTCTCCCAACTTTTGTCACTCCTGCAGCAAGGAGCCTTTCTGCTCCAGTTACTCATTCTCTCACAGCCAGCTCAGATCCAACCCATAAAATACTGATTTCCACAACAAAACTGATGGAAATCAGCAGGAATGTCAGCCATTATCCCACTCATTCCTGAATTTAGGTTTAAAATACACAGAAACACTGTAGGATTCAGCTGCCAGGTGTCCTGGCTGTAACACCAACACCTGGCCAAGACAGAACATCAGCAGTTGGGATATTTAAAATATTGTACAGGTCTGCCTGACCTACTGCCCTGGCTCCTGTCCTGGATCCAGGCAGGGATAAATAACATGGAATGTAGAAAGCAAAACTCCCCAAACTTGGGGGCTATGAAATGGAGCATCTCTGCACACAGCAGCTCTCAAAATACCATTTTTTACCTGCAGAAGGACATCATTCCCTATTTTCTACCTCCTGAACACCACTCCTAACTTCCCAGCCCTGCCTCTGGCCACAACCATTTTTTTCAGGGAACAGACTCAGCCTCTTTAGCCACAACTCACACAGAAGCTCTTCCCCACACAAATCCACATGCAAATAAAAAAAAAATCCAAAGGCTAATTTGTTATTGACAAAATAAATGCTGAGGAATGAATGCAAATATTCCTGACTCTCCAAAGGTACCTCTCAGGGCAGACCCCCCCAGCAAATCTTGCTGAGTTTCTGCACGGATAAATGAGCATTACAAGCACTCAAATCCAATCAAACCCAGGAAACAAAGTGCTCCCTCTCCCTGGATTTATTGTACAGTTCAGACCACAAAAGGAGCAGTAAAACCATCACACAAAAAGAGGCCAACAGCCTCCTCAGGGCAGGTCAGGCTGCTCTGCACATATTCCAGGTTAAGGGAGAGAATCCTGCCCTGCTCCAGCAGTTGTTCTGCCCAGCTCTTACCATGCTCCTCACCCTGTTTCCATCCCAGCTGAGGATGGCAACCCTTGTTTGCTTGGCAGAGCCATTCCCACATGGAGCAGAGCTGTGGAGTCCTCTGGACTCTGATTTTTTTCTGCTGGTAAGTCCATTGGCAAGAGAAGCTCTCACAATTTCCCCAAACCCAATTAAGTGAACACAGCTCAATTCTTCAGAGCACTGGCAGGCAACTTACTAAAAAGAAAGGAATTCTGGTTTTATTTCACAGCACCAGGGTTCCCATTTTCCTTCTGCAGGAGCTTTGGGAAGGGCTCAGCACCCTGACTTCTCCAAAGGTGCTGGCACAGCTCTAAAATGAAAACACCAGCTCCTCAAATATGTCAATGTGAATATTTCTCTGGACATATTAAGAGCCAGAAGTCACCTTTTCCCAGGCTCAGGAAAGTCCAGTGACCAGTGGCACTCACCAGAGGCTGACTTAACTCAGCCTCACATCCAGGGAGCTAAAACAGCCTTACCTTGGAAAAAGGGGGGTGTGAAAAGCTAAAAGCTCTTGGCTTTGCTTAAAACCACTCACATTTTTTCTTTCTGGTACTTTCAGCCTCTGAAGCTGTTTGATTTGCCAGGTTAACTGGATCCCAGAAGCACTGGAAAAGCAGGAGCCACCCCAGAGTCAGGCAGAGCTGAACAAAGCCCTGCTCAGGAACAAGCCTTACCCTGCAGTTTGTTCCTCCAGCTCAGCACTTTGGGTGTTCTCTCTAAATGTCTCTGAATGTTTTCTTTTGTCAAACTGCAAATTAAAATCGGTTATTTAGATACTTACAAGGCCTCATACAAAATGCACAAAGTAAACATTTGGGCAAATATTCCCAGCTTGATGTATTGGGGGTTTGTTGTATGAATTATTAAATACAAATGAGATTTTCTTCAGCTTCTGAGAGGAAACCCTTCGATAATAAAGTATCTTTAGTTTCTGCTTACTAATGTTTGTGTTTACCCTGTAAAACAGAGCATTTTGTGACAAACATCTCTGCTAAGGACCCAGTGCCACAAGGGTTTTTCTTCCATTCACAAATAAATTTGTGGTACTCTCTGCACTTCATTCTGACATCCATTGCACTAAACCCAAGGAATATTCCAGAGATATTATTTCCCTGATGGAATCAATGCCACAGAAGGATTTACAGGAGTTAATGGCCACTATTGTTGGATTTTGAAATCCCTGCTTTAAAAAAACCAAACCCCAAGAATGCAGGAAACACAACTACTTTCTCAACTTGCACAATGCACCAAGAAAAAGCATCCTCACAACAGAATAACAGATCAGAGCAGTTCTAAGAGTGCAAGCCTGAGAATTTTAGATCCTGCTCATGCAGAGTATTTGCAGCAGAAATCTATAAATCGTAAGAGCAGAATTCAGGCTGCAGAAGGCTCTAGAACCAGAGCATTAGGAAATTAAACTGAGCGTAAAGCAAAGGCCATTTCTGAAGACACAGCCTGGGTTATTATCCATCTTCCCAAGCACTTGGCACCAGTGTCTGCAGCAGCTCCAAAAATGGCAAACACTGCACTGATTTTCAGACCTTTGAGTTATATACAACAGAGCAAGGAGAAGGAGACTTCCAGTCTCTCTGCAGAATTGTGGTTTATGAGTTACAAGTTTATGAGATTCACCTCCTTCAAGTGCTAAAAGGCAGCTGGATTCCTCTCCAAAGCACGGATTTCAAACAGGTAACACATTCATTTTCCTTTCCTTTAGATATCAGACTTCAGAGAGTTGATTTTCAGATTTAGTACTGTGGTTACTCTATGCTAATCTGAAATCTAAACACTCCTGCTGAACAGAAATACTAACACAGACAAGATGGGGTAGAAAGTCACAGTGAAACAGTATTATCCAGGTTCTGAAATGACAGAAACATAAAAGGAAAAAATGGGAAAAATCCTGTGGAGAACACTCCACACAAAAACATTCTGCTGTTAGCCCAAGGAGAGGTCTGAGCTTTATTCCTAAGAAACTGCAAAGAGAGGAAAAAATGACACTGTAAAGACACTTTTTCATGTCTATTTAGGGACTAATCCTGCTGAACAAAACACCAAAAATCAGTCCCCAAGTCAGAGCAGCTCTAAAGCTCACATTAAATTGATCTCCTGACCCAGCCACCAGCCCATAGAGTTATCCCAGCACCTGGAATCCAGAGTGGTGCTGTGTGTTCACAGCACCTGCAGCACTCCTGCAGCAGCAGGGCCAGGCTGTTCCCACCTCTCTGACAGTGACAGTGAGAGATTTCCCTGCCCACCCCTCATTTTACAGAAATGTGAGGGACAGGAGCACTTCCCAGGGCCTCAGCCACTCACTGCCTCTGCCATCAGAGCAATTCCCCCTCCCAGTCTGAGCTCTGCAGGCCAGGTCAGCCCCAGGCAGTTCTGCCTTTCAGCTCTGCCATGGACAGGGGGGCTGGTGCCAATCCCAGGGAGCTGCTCTGGGGTTCTGCAGCAGCTCCTGCACCCAGGGATTGTCCCAGCAGGGCAGGTGTCACCCAGGATGTGGCCATCCTGCAGCCCCCACAAACACTCTCCTCAATCCAGTCAGTCAGGACTTGTGCATTATTTAATGCAACAGGGGTAAAAGCACCTCATAAAATGACTGTGGAAACAAGACCTTGCAATTTGCTGTTCCTAAGTCATGAAGATCTTGTCAGCAGCACCCTGCCACAAGGAGAGATCACAGGGAACCTACAGTACAGCCTGTGAAGGGGATAAATGGATTACACAGGGACAGTCTGTAAGTACAGTTCTCCCCCAGGTCAGAGGCACAAGGTGCTGCACTGGTAGGATTCCTGCATTTTGTGCAGCATTGTACCCTCACGTGGTGGAACTCCTCCAGAACTTCTCTCCCTGTCTCTGATGGTACAAACAGCAATGATTTCCTCCAGTACATTGAATTAAAAGTCTTAATCATGAATATAGAAGGTCGCTGGGCACAGAGTTAAGGCTGAAAAACCACATTACCAGAAAACTCTGTTATTTCTGACAGCAAACCACTCTCCTGCTCCCTACAAACACCAATCCAAGGACATCCCACTTGCTGTGCTGAGCACAGACCCAGGCAAGGAGACAACACAACACTGAGGTGAAGACAGCATGACCCAGTTTCAGCTCAGAGAGAGACTTTTGGAAATGAGAGCAGCTCAGGGATTCACCTGAGTGCCAGGAATTCCTTCTTCTCCTCACCCCATGGAATGGCAAACACTGGGGAACACAACCAACGCAATGCTGGCAGCAGCAGATCTGGTTTGCTCCCTGGGTAAGGGGGAATTTGGATAAAAGCCTTCCCAAAACAGCTCAGGAGCTGCCCTTGTGCTGGAGCCCAAGGTGAGCATCCCTGAGCTCCTCAGTGCCAGAGCCAATCCATGGGATTGCTCTCCAGGATATTTACAATTTTGAGCAGCTATTTGAGAAAGGGAGCTGAGGGAGCAGGCAGAGGCCAGGCAGCCCAGGGCAGAGTTACAGCAGCTGGGAGTGGGCACTGCCTCGGGTTTCACACAGCTCCAAAACACAACTCAGAGCTGCTGAACAGGGGAGCTGGATAGAAACTTCTGCAAGTTCTATCTGAAAAATGAAAGTAATTTCAAAACAGAGCAGGGATTGAGATTTCACCTGCAGAGAACAGCAAGAAACCCTCTGACCACTCCATCCTTCTTCCAGGGAGGAAGTATGTACAATATTTTAAAAAGGACTGCAAATACACAATACACTCAGCTATTCCCTTTGGGTTTGCTCAATCCAGGCAGCACTAAATTCCCCCCATCAGCAAAGCCACCTTGTCAGAGCTGATCCTAAATTCACAGAGAATTAAGGGTGTTTGTTGGGGTTTTTGTTTAAGAAAAGCCTCCCTCCCCTCCAAGCAGTTTTCTGGTTCTTGCTGTGGGGAAGCACAAACACCTGCAGGGGCTGCACGTGGGATGTGTTTATGGAGACAGTTTGGGATATTTGGCAATAAGCACAGGCACTATTGATTGTACACAGGATTCATTCTCTACTTTCAGAACAAGCTCCAGAACAAGAAGCCACCACTAAAAGCAGCTTCCTGTTTCAGCAGGTTTGTTTGACAAAAGGAAAAGGGAACAGATGGAAGTGATGCAGCACAATCAGAGATAATTTATGGAAACAGCACTTGCACAAGTGCTCTGGATCACCACCCTCATCCAGCTCCTCAGGGGCCTCTTTGTCACAGGGTACCCTGCTCCAACCAGATCTGGCAAGAAACCAGAGGAAACAAACCAACAAGGATCCTACAAGGTGCAGAGGGAAGGGGACCTGGGAAAGAAGGGCATTACCAGCCACCAGCTGAAGGAGAGGTCAAAAACCAGAATTCCTGGGCACTGAATCCTGATTTTACTAGGCAGCATTCCCTGCCTGGGTAAATCTCAGCCTCTGAGACTCAACAGCATTTGAAGACTCTCCCCTGTCACAGGTTCTGTAAATGTGAATATAAACTTGGCTGCTTCCATTACCATGGAAATGATAAAGCCAATCTTCCACATGCAACTTGTTAAATATATTCCCTTATTTATTTATAATAAATCTGCTAAAAATTCTCTTTAGGTATACTGAAGAGTTCCAGTGATCAAATTAGAACCAGTATTTGGGTTTTAAAAGTACGCTTGCAAAGAAAAAAAACCCCATGTTTTAAATATAACCTCAAATTGAGGCTGGAGCTGATGCCATGACCTCATTGAGCTCCACTCCATTAACAAAAACTTTACCTTCCCTTCTAACAGCTAATGAATGTTTGGAGCTGAAGGTTTGGTTTGTGTTCAGCAGCCCTGTCCTTGCTGCCAGATTAATCTGGCTACACAAATTTGAAACCCAATTTGCAGAGCCCTGAGGCTTTTCCTCCCAAGTCTTACAAATTAACAACTCCAGGTAAAATCTCAAGTCCCAGTTATTGCAGGAGCTGGAATCAGCCTCAAACCTTACATTTCCCTTCCCCTTCCAAAGGCTGTTAATCTGCTGATTTATAAAACAAGTCCTAAACAAGGCTGGTGGTGGAGGGGAGAGTCCCAGAGAGTTGGGTCAGTTAAGGATTACATCATTGATCTGGTTCAGTTCATGTCTCTGAACAAAAGAGGTGCTTAACTGGAAAGAAACAGCTTTCAGGAGCTGGGAATGAATGGTTTGTCTCCTCAGGTCTGGGCAAAAGCCACAAATTCCAGATAGTCTAGGGATTCTTACTGACAAAATTCTTATTTAAATATGGTATTTGACAGTTGTATACAAGGTTGAAAAGTTCCATTATTCATTCATCTGCATGTGCTATATATAACTAAACTCAGAGGGAAAGGAAGCTGCAGCAGTGGCTGGAAGGAAGGGGGAAAAACAGCACTTACAGGTAAGCTTATTTTTTAAAAAATAATGGTCTGGCACAATGGACGTAAAAATAAGAACAGTCACTAATGAGAACTGCATTCTTGCTGCTAAAACACCAAGTCCTGCACAGAAATCAGTTTCTAGCTTTAAAGGAATTGCTCACCTAACCACAGCACGTCCCTCTCCCCCAGGCCTGGGGATACCTACCAGCAATCCTCCTCTTCAGGGCAATTTTCCAGTTCTAACACTTTGACTTCGTCCAGGTCCGCGTGGCTGGGAAGCCCCTCCAGATCTGCACCCTTGTCACTGGGACTCTGTCCATGGATTGCAGCGGGGGCACGGATCCCTGCCATGAGCAGGCTGCCCAGGAGCTCAGAGCTGTCACTTGTATCCACAGGGGAGGGACACCGGCCATTGCTGTGGCTCTGCTCCCCGTTGGGAGACCCCTCCTGGGGGGCACTGTTGCAGCTGTATTGCACTGGAACATCCAGGCCTCTCTTGAAGCTGTTCCCTCCTTCCTCCTGCCTCATCTTGCTCAGCTGGCTGTGCAGATCAGCCATCAGCTGGAGCTCCTGCTGCTCGGCCATGGCGTTGATGCTGTTGTTGATCTCCATCCCGTTGAGGCCGGGCTCGCGGTTATCCACCCCGGCGCGGATGTCCCCCGGCACGCTTGTCCCCAGCAGGCTCCTGCTGCTCCTGCTCCTGGCGTGCTGATTGTCCAGCTCCAGCCTCCTGACCAGCTCCCGCAGCTTCCTCACCTCGGGGCCCACGTCCTCGGGGGGCTCCGGGCCCATGGCCGAGTGCTCGGGGGCGTCTCTGCCCAGGGCCGGCTCCAGGGCGGGGTCCTGCTGGATCAGCGGGGCGTTCCCGGGCACCACCATCCTCCAGGACACCCCGTCCCCCTGCAAGGTATGGCAAACACACCAAAGATACACACTGGAATTAGAGAAGGAAAATTCTGGCTTTTGTAAGCATCACACTGGGGTGGAAGGTGTCTGAATTTCATCCAAATCCAAGAAGAATGAGTGAAATTAGGGTTGCACATCACAAAGCCAATAAATTCCACTTTTTGAACTGCAAGGATGTGCACCTGTCCTGCTGTCAATGAGTTTAGTAAAAGGAAGCTGATTTAATCCCCCACAATAGTTTGGTTTCCATCTGTTTACCAACAAAATGCTTGAGGAAAGCACTGATGGAGCCAAGTCAGGAAACATCATTAACGAGGTGCTGACGTCAGACAACAACAGCATCAAGAAAGTGGTGAAAACATCCTTTGTTCATTACCAGGTTTATCCTGGAAAAGCAGAAAGAACTTGGAAAATTTTCTGTATCACCTTATACCAAAGTAACAACAGGAAGTGCAGTTACTGTGGTACATGAAAATAAGCTTAAATAATGTATTTTCCTGTTATAACTGAAAAGAGAGGGGTGCAAACAGCAAAAAACAGAAAGAAAAAAAATCCCAACTTAAGATTATATGTTCCACTAAGTCAAAAAACCATAAAGTGCATTTCACACTAGTTTTATAACATGAGCAAACACTGCTTTTTCCCTCCAGTAGATTTATGTGAGTTTTCAGTTTCACTGGGCACGTTCATTTCCAAACTGACTCTTCACTGAAAACCCCTAATACTGAAAATCCCTTAATTAACGGTCCATGGAGCAGTAAAATGAGTTAAAAGTCAGAAATCCTCTCTGTTTTGCAGAAGGAGGGCAAACAGACTGAGAGAAGAGGGAGTGAGTCAACACGGCCAATTCAAAGTTTAAAAATTAATGCACTTGTTACAACTGCAATCAAACCCTGACATTTTGTGGCTGAGGATGTTCTTCCCTCTCCCTTTACTGCTTGCAAATGTCATCTAAGTGCCACTGGGCAAAGGAAACCACAAAAACTCAGTGTCACACAAAGTGAGGTTACAAAGAGACATCCCCATAGGTACCTCAGCATCTCTTTATTTAAGCACTTGTAACAGCAATAGCTGGGTAAACTTCTTTTAAAATACATTTTGTTTGGTTGAGGGTTTTTTAACCTGATTTTTTTTATTATTTTGGTCCTCTATCTGCAAGATGTAAATTTTCAACTTCCACTTGAGTTAATAAAACACACAAACAGCCCTTAGGAAGAGCTGTGAGTGAACTGGGCACTCTTTCCACCCATACTCCAAATCCATGCCTGTAAGCAGCACTGCTGAGGGCACTTTGCCCTGGGGAAATTTACTGTGGAGTTACCAAGGAATCCCCTTCCCACCCATGTGCCAGCTTCAAAAAGCTCTTCACATGGATTCCCACTCCTACAAACCCACACGATCCTCTCGGGTAAGGGCACAGTGTGATTTCCAAGGAGATCTCCGAGGAAGAGAACAGTGGTATTTGTAACAGAGATATCCCAAAGTTCAGGAACTCTGAGGATGCACTGCTGGGGAGTTCTAGGAGTTCCACCGTCCAAGCAAAACAGTGGCTCAAGGAGGGGAATTAAGATGGGTCATCCAAAAAATCGGTTCCCTTCCAAGGGTGAGGAGCTGGGAAAAACCTCATGTGAGGAAAAAATACACGTTGAGGGGGAAGAGCAGCTGAAAACCTTTCAGTCTTTCCCCACAACTAGTAAGTCTAAAAACTACAAAAAAAAACCAACCCCAGCAAAGACATGCGGGGGAAGAGATACAAACCTGCGAAAGTTAATTTCATTGTGCAACGGGG
>JANPWX010018776.1:6869-17547 GCA_024734555.1 Trochalopteron elliotii | reverse complement strand
GTGAGTGAGTGAGTGAGTGAGTGAGTGAGTGAGTGAGTGAGTGAGTGAGTGAGTGAGTGGAAAAGGGGTGAAGCGGGGGCTAAAGGAAGTAAGGTGGAATGGCCGTGAGAAGGGGTAAAAGGGATGAATGAGGGGGAAAGCAGGGAGTGATAGTGGGAAGGAGGTGAGTGAGGGGATTGTGGACGTGAGTGAGGAGGAAAAAGGATGAATGAGGGAAGTGGGGATCAGTGAGGGAAATGGGGATCAGTGAGGGGAAAAGGGGGTAGTGGCTGGAAAAGGTTTAAAAGGGGAAAAAGGTGAGTGGGGAAAACGGAGTGAGGGAAAGGGGTAAGTGATGGCAGAAAGGGGATAGGTGAGGGGGAGAAGGGCGAGTGAGGGTGAAAGGGGAGTTAAAAAGGGAATGGAATGGGTGAGGGAGGAAAGAGGGAATTAGAGGAAAATGGAGCAGGTGAGGGAGGAAAGGGGGTAAGTGAGGGGGAAAGGGGTGAGAAGGAAAAAGGAGATGAATGAGGGGAAAATGAAGGAGTGATGGTGGGAAGGAGGTGAGTGAGGAGGAAAAGGGATGAGTGAGAGGAGTGGGGATCAATGAGGGGGAAAGGGGGGAGTGGCAGGAGAAGGCTTAAAAGGGGGAAAAGGTGAATGGGGAAAAGGGAGTGAGAGGGAAGGGGGTAATTGATGGCAAAAGGGGGTGAGTGAGGGGGTATGAGAGTGAGGGGGAGGGAAAAAGATGAGGAAATGAGGCAAAAGGGAAAATGAGGGGAAGAGGGCTGAGTAGGGAAGGGATGAGTGAGGGGGAAAGGGTCTCTCCCTGTGCATATGATCCAAAAAACCACACACAATTCAACTTAGCTGGGATCTCCCAAAGCTTCGGTGAGTGTAACGTCTCTTCAGGACGGTTTTATCAGGCAACAATAAAACCAGCACCATTCTTTGACATCTTCCTCCCAAATGTGCATGTTGGACCCACACAGAGCCTCTGGCACCTCCTGATAAGAAGTGTTGAATGTTTGGCAGTCACCAAGGGCCCATGCTATGAACAGAATCTCGTTTTTGTACCCACTGGCCTGAACAGCATGTCCAGCACTGACACTGCCCAAGGTCTGGCCTGGTGGCAGCTGGGCTAGTATTAATTTTGTTGCTCTGTTGCTCATTTTCTGATGTTCTGGGAAGGTTTGGTGCAGAAGAAGGGATTTCCAAAAGCAGAGTTCCCTGTGCCACCATGGGAGCTGCCAGAATGGGTTTGCCTCCCCCTCTGCTCAGTCACCACCAGCACATTTCATATCCTTTATATATATATATTTATTGATTTCATGTGAAATAACCTGGTCAAGGTTTGTCCCCACAAGCAGCAGAAGCCCAAGAGGAATAAGATCTTTTTATGAAAGAAAATGCATGACCTCATCCATCATGTAGGAAATATCTGTGTGCAGGTGAACCTTCTCCACAAATACCAGGAAGATTCACCTTTTTGAATAATTAATTTGGTTTTTTATTCCTGGGGAGTAGGTCAGCAATTCTTCAAAGCTCAGGCCAATAGAAATTATAAAGCATAACATTTTTATAATAGCTGCAGGTTCCATTTGGGTGATACATGTCTTTAAGGGGGGAAAAACCCCTCCTGTCAGGGAGCTGTGTGGAGTCACAAGGTCCCTCCTGAGCCTCTTTTTTTCCAGGCTGAGCCCCTTTCCCAGCTCCCTCAGCTGCTCTCAAACACAAAAACAGCACATGGGCGATCAGGGTTCGTTTTTCCCCAGGTAATCACAAGATTTTAGGAGAAACTTGGTTTTCATCAATTGTTGGCTGTGAGGATGGGCAAGCCCTGGCTGCCCAGAGAAGCTGTGGCTGCCCCTGGATCCCTGGAAGTGTCCAAGGCCAGGCTGGATGGAGCTTGGAGCCACCTGGGCTCCTGGAAACTTTAAAACAGATGAACTTTAACTCCTTCCAACCCAAAACATTCTGGAATTCTATGGTTCTATGATACCTAATGCTTCCCATGAGGAAACAGTAAGTCTGGACACTTTTAGGACTGACTTTCAGGTTTCAATATTCAGCATTCCCAACCTCTCAGCTCTGAGTTAAGGGCTAAAGTGACAATTCTGATTTTACTGAGTGCAGCATCTGCTGGAAGTTCAATGTTGTTAGTGAGAATTTTGGCTGTGAATAATCTACAGCAGTGAGAGATGTGGGCAAAGCCCTGGTGAGGGGGGAAATTGGGATTTCAGCTGAGCAGAGCTCTTTGTCAGGAGAGGGAATTGAGATGCCCCTGCTCTGGCACGAGACACCTGCCCTCAGAGCCCGAGTTAAACACCAGGGGAAGGACACTGTTATCTCCCCAAACAGGCAGCAGCCACAAGTGCTGCTGCAGCATCCTCAGGGAAGAAGCAGGAAGGGGAATTAAAGCTGACACACAATTAGAATAGAGTTTGCAAGTGCTCCTGGAATCCTGGGGAAAGCAAATGGAAATCAGGCAGAAGCTATTTCTAGGCTGAATTTGGGGGTGAAAGAAGCAGAAATAGGCTTTTGCTAGGGACTAAATTCAAACCCTCCCAAGAATCCAAATTTAGTGTTTAAGGCTCCCCAGTGCCTGTGTGCCAGCTCGCACAGCCTGGCTGCACAAGGGAAAGAAATGCAAATATCAGGAGAGGTTGGTGGCAATTAGCTGGGACAAACGAGCTGTGCCTGACTGCCAGCTCCGGGAGCACTCGGAATCTTCATGCAGCTAAAGACAAGGCTCGGCACCTCTGGAAAACGTTATCTTCGGCTGCCTTATCTCGTTCCCATCACACTTGTCTGCTGCAGGTCACAGCGTCAACCAGCAGGTGCTGAACTCATCCACGGCTACGGGGCAGCGAGAGGGAGAAGAGCTCGAGGAAAGCGGGAGCAGGAATTCTGCAATCTCAGCCGGTCAGGAGCTGCGGCATTCCCGGGCGTGCCGCCGGGCACGGGCTGCACTCCCAGCTCCGCCGGGTCCTGCAAACGCACAAAGAGCGGCTGAGCACGGGCTGATCCCGCCGGGAACGCGGCGCTGGAGGTCGGTGGAGCCGGGAGCGCGCGGGGATGGGCTCCTCAGCAGTCACATCCCATTAGCAGGTACGGGGAGCAGCGAGGCAGCAGCCCCGCTCCCTCCTCCTCCTCCTCCTGCGTGCCAGGAGGCAGCGGGAGCACACGAGGTCTCCCAGCCCCAGCACAGCAGCTCTGCTCGCTGCCATGGCCCCTCCTGTTCCTTCCAGCTAATCAGACAAAACCGAACCGTGTCCAACCCGCTCCTGTCGATCTGCTGGAATTTTCTCTTCCCAAAGGTTTTCACCTCAAAGGATCTTTAGGTAAAGGAGTTGTTGTTAGCTGTGAGGATGGGGAAGCCCTGGCTGCCCAGAGAAGCTGTGGCTGCCCCTGGATCCCTGGAAGTGTCCAAGGCCAGGCTGGATGGAGCTTGGAGCCACCTGGGCTCCTGGAAAGTGTCTCTGCCCATGAATTTTAAAACAGATGAATTTTAACTCCTTCCAACCCAAAACATTCTGGAATTCTATGGTTCTATGATACCTAATGCTTCCCATGAGGAAACAGTAAGTCTGGACACTTTTAGGACAGCTGACTTTCAGGTTTCAGTATTCAGCATTCCCAACCTCTCAGCTCTGAGTTTAAGGGCTAAAGTGACAATTCTGATTTTACTGAGTGCAGCATCTGCTGGAAGTTCAATGTTGTTAGTGAGAATTTTGGCTGTGAATAATCTACAGCAGTGAGAGATGTGGGCAAAGCCCTGGTGAGGGGGGAAATTGGGATTTCAGCTGAGCAGAGCTCTTTGCCAAGGAGCTGTGTCTCTGTCAGGGGAATGTCACAGCTCTGACCCGCCCACAGTCCCTGCACGGGGTGAGCCCAGGACACAGCAAGGGACCTTTAACTGCCTCCAGTGAGGGCTCTCCACCTCTGGGGGACATTTCTGTCATCACTCAAGCCAGCCCCTGCCTGTCACCCCTGGGAAGCCACCACAGCCTGTTTGTCACTGAGATTCTGGCTCCAACCAACACCCCCGGGACAGCACAAGTGAGTTCCCAGCTAATGCTGCAGCAAGGTCACTGCTTCCCACCAAACACCCCAGGAAGATCCTGGAAATGGGAGGGTTAAACGCCCTTCACCAGTGCAACTCTGAGCTCTCATCCCCATGGGAATGGCTTTGGAAAGGGGCCCTGGAAACCCACCTAGAAGAGCTTCTCGTAGCACTTGTCACAGTGGACAATGTCCCGGTGGATGAATATTTTATCCAGGAGCTCTCCCATTGCTTTGTGGCAAATTCCACACTGCCAGAGGGAAAACAAGGAGGTTGGACAATGACCAAAGGGAAGACAAAGAGGTTGGACAATGACCAAAATCCCACTCAGGAGCAGCAGAAGGGAGGGGGCAGAGGTCTCTGCATCCTTTTATTGAGGGGTGAGGATGCAACCTTTGAGGCTGCACTTTCCTGTTACAGCCAAATGTCCCTGCAGGCCTCTTCCTCCCACACTGCCCATCCCTCCTCCTGCCACCCTCTCCACAATCCCCACACACTTTCCTTGGAAACCCTGCAGGGTCTGAGGATTCAGCCACCTCCACTAGAGCACAGACCACAAAGCAGCAAGTCTGCCCCAAGGACAGTGGGGCAAGGACATGAAGGTGTTCTGAGGGTGCTGCCAATCATAAAGAATTCACCTTGTTCTAACATTTGTTCAAGGACCTGAAAACCTTCTGGGGACACCTGTGACTGCCTGTTTTTGTCCCAGTGCGAGGTAAGGATTTGGCACAGCCCATGTATATCCCTCTGAAAGCCCAGGGATGGAATTTGCAGGAAGATCCCTGCTCCCAGCCCTGCCAGTCTCAGCAGCACAGGCCCTGGGGCTTACCCTGAAGCAGTACTCGTGGCAGTGGATGTTGAGGTGCTCTATGATGATCTTGGGGCAGTCTCGGATCTCCCGGCTGCAGTAAGTGCACAGGGGCTCGCTGGGCCTGGCAAGAGCAAACAGGGCAGTGGATTCCTCTGGGATTGCTCTGGTTCCAGTCCCAGCACTGGTGCCAGGGGTTTATCCCAGCCAGCAGCACTGCTGTCCCCACGTGTGACTGTGTGAGTGACAGAACAGGGGGGCTGTGCCGTCCCAGGGGTGCAGAGACCACAGCAGTGGGGCAGGACAGATCTCAGAATCCTACAATTGTGGAATCATGGAATGGTTTGGGTTGGAAGGGACCTTAAAGCTCATCCAGTACATGCCATAGGCACTGTGTTTCCATTGATTGTGGTGCTCTTCTGTGGCAATTTTAAGCACACGAAGAACGAGGCAGGTACAGTAGGTCAAGGTCCTCTATTTTAATTACCTGACTCCAATACTTATATACATTTGTACAGAGGTCAAGAGATTGGCTACACAGGTTGCCACCTCTTTGACCTGGATGGTGAACATCACCATCGATCATATTTCTCCTCCCAGAGCAGAAATATGTAAACAATAGATAATTGTTAAAAATACACATTGTTTTCTTGAAGCTGCGTGAGAATGCACTGCAAGATTTCAAACACTTGCAAGCAAGAAAACTGAGAGCAACACTCTTCCATCAAACACACCCCAGTGTCCTCAAAAAGCAACCCCTTAAAATCATTTCTGATTGAGAATTTCCCTCCAAGGCAGCCCTGCCCTGTCCTACCTGTGTAGGGGAGCACTGGACAGGAAACTGTGGTGTTGGTAGCTGCCTCTCTCCAGGTCACTCAGGTCCACAAGGCTGCCACTGTGGAAGGAATGAGGGAAATATCAGCACTTGGCAGTGATATGTGGGAAGAGAATTTCAGATGGAATCATAATCCAATGATTTGGAATATCCTGGCTGCCTGTTCCTTGGGGAGAAGGTCCTCAAAAATGCCTTCCCAGGATACAAAGTGGAACATTTAAATACCCCCAGAGAAGACTCTCCAGGCAAAACTCCCCTGGCCTCACCTCACATTTACATCTAGCCCCTACAAATAGCAGCTTTTCACTGCTAAAACTCCAAATCCTGAACTATTATACAGGAAAAGGCACAGAGAACATCTCTGGTTTCATCCCTCATCCAGCTGAGTGTTCCCTCTCTGCCTGAGTTTCCTGGATATTTGGCTTATCTTTGGCTGCTGACAGCAGCTTTGCTGAGCTCTGGGACAGGCTGGAGATTTACAGGGTATAATCAGCTCCCCCAGGGATGCCAGCACAATGCTGAGGGAGGAGAATTCCTGCAGGGAGCATCAAACTGGTGTGAACTGGTGCCACATCACTGTGAGGATGATGTACATGGGGCCAAATTCTGCTCTTGCCACACTAGAGACAGTCTGGAGCAGCTTCACTTGAGCACAGAACACAAAAGACTGAAGATTTAAGCTTGAAAATGGAGAAATTTAACTTTTTAAAACTCATAAAATGAACTTTTTCCAGTGAGAGCCCTCACCCTCCACATTCTCCTCACACATTCCAATAATTTGTTTACAGGTGCATGGTGAAGCCTCCCAGTGCCAAATTGCAGTGTGGTGTTTTCATCCACCTCAGAGACCCAGCCACTCCATGTCGGAGTCCAGGGCATCCCTTTGGATGAGCTGGGACCCGAGGAAGGGAGTTTGAACCCTGCACAGGGGGATGTGGAGCTGGTCCAGGGGGGTTGGAGACCTTGGCACACAGCCCAGGAAGGCACCACGTTTGATTTTAGTCCATGGGAGAGCCTTCCAACACTGAGAGAGGAATTACAAACCTCAAAGGTGTGAAATAGTAGCTTAGCACAGCACGGGGTGAAAAATTTTGTAGTTTTGGGGTTCTTAGAATAGAGGTAAATGGGGGACAAGATGGAGGATTTAGGGTGTTGCCCTGAGTTCCTCTCCTTCTTCCTCGTCCTCCATCTTCTGAGGTGGTGATGACACAAAATAGTGTAAAGGGATTGGGTCAAGGTAGGAATGACCTTTCTAGTGTAGGCACTAGACATTGGCACAAAACAGTAAATAATGGACACGTGGTTATCTGTGTAAGAGCAAAGCAAGGCCCCGTGGGCGGGCAGTGGCCTCGTGTCCCAGCCCTGTCCAGACCTGGGCTGGGTGCAGAGAGAATTCTGAGATATCAAATAATAAACAACACCAGAAACCTGAAAACAAGGCCTTGGAGACTCCTCTTTTTTCCTGCCACGAGGCTCAGGGCTTTTAGAGGGCCAAGGACTTTTAACAACCTGAATCTTTGGTGAGAAACCAAACCCGAGAACTCCAGGAGGAGCTTCCCTGTCCCCTGGGAGCAGTGGGGACACAGCTCCTGCTGTCACCACCACAGCAGAACCCCACAGAACAGAACCTGCCTTCCAGTAGCCCCCCGGGGCTGGTCAGAAACCTCTTTGTTTTTCCAGCCGCTCCATCCTGCTGGGATGTGTGAGGTGGCAGAGCCCGGTGCTGGGCTCTGCACACGTGTGTGACACACGGCTGTGACACCTGGCAGTGACACACGGTGTCCCCAGCACTCCGTACCTGCCGTAGCGTGGTGAGGCTGCAAAGCCGCCGGTGTTCACGTACTCCTTGACAAAGAGGATCCCTCTCCTGGGAAAACGGGAAGCATTTGCATGAGAAAAGAGCGGCTGGGGCTCGGGAGAGCCGAGCAGGGGCCGCGTGTGCCGCTGGACACGGAACGCGTGCGGGCGGGAGAGGCTCGGAGCGGGATGCTGTTGTTCTGGAATAAATCCTGCATATCCGGCATTGTTGCTAAATAACAACTCCTCTAATTACCCCACCAAAACAAATCGAGTTAATTGGAAAGAATGAGATGGATAATGTCACCCTTTCATCCCGTTATGGGTTTGAGGGATAAGTCTTTCCCAGCTCCCGTCAGGATTAGGCACACAATGGGCATGGAGAGAGCTCCCAGCTCCCGCATTACCACCGAGCCCTGTGGCACAGCGCTGCTTCCAGGGGCTGTTCTGCCTCTGCAATATCTCCAGTGTTTTCAGCCACTGTGTAAACTGCTGCTGTTTAATTGGGGATGTTTTTACCTCCCTTGCATATTCCTGCCTTTTTCCAACCCCAGCTCCAGAATTCCATGCCCCACCCTGGTGCAGCTCCATGCAGGCTGAGGGGAGCCCTGTGCCCCCCACCCTCAGCCTGCAGCCCTGACAGGAATTAATCAGCCTTTTGCCGTGGTGCATTTCCACTGCTGCCTAAAAGCTGGGATTAATCCTCCCTTCTTACACTAAGCCCTGTCATGGCTAAGGAAAGAAACCTCTTTTTTTCCTTAAACTGAGCACGGGCTCTTTCTACATCATGGAATCACTGAATCACTAATGTTGAAAAAGATCTTTAACATCATCAAATCCAACCATCAATTAGCACCACCACCATGGTCACCAAGAAACCATGTTCCCAAATGTCACATCCACACATTTTCTGAAAACTTCCACCACCAACCTCAACTTCCCCTGGCCCAGCCTGTTCCCTCCCAGGGAGGCTCCCAGGAGGCTGTTCCCTCTCCTCCTGTCCCTGTTTCCTGGGAGCAGAGCCCGACCCCCCCGGCTGCCCCTCCTGTCAGGGAGCTGTGCAGAGCCACAAGGTCCCCCCTGAGCCTCCTTTTCTCCAGGCTCAGCCCCTTTCCAGCTTCCTCAGGAATTCTCCAGCTGCTTCCCCAGCTCTATTCCCTGCCCTGGACATGCTCCAGCCCCTCAGGGTCTGCCTTGTCCTGAGGGGCCCAGAAATGACCCCTGGGTTCCATGTGGGACCTCACCAGCGCCCAGCACAGGGGGACAGTCACTGCCCTGACCCTGCTGGCCATGGTGGGTGACACCAGGCAGGTGCCAAAGCTGGAATTCCTCACCAAGCAGGATGGCCCCATCCTGCAGGGAGGGGACTGTGCCCCCCTGAGCTGTTTACCCGGCAGTGTTGGAGTCAGGCTGGTACCCAGAGCTGTAGAGCCTCTCAGTGGAGCTGGAGAGGAGCCTGTGGAGAGAGGGAAAACTCTGTGAGCCATGGCAGGATCCAAACTGGCAGCCAGGGGAACGGCTGCCACTGCTGGGAGGGCAGATGGACAGCACAGCCCTTTGTCAGACCTTATCATGGACCAAACCAATCCCTTTCTCCTCCTACATCTGCCACAGGACAGGACTGCTTCCCTGGAGAGGGGATTTGGGGAAGTCTCACTTGTAGGGCCATGAGGCAGAAGATCCAATGAGATTTTCCAATGGGGATGGGCTGAGTGAGTGGGAGCCTGATTGGGAGCAGCCACAGGGAGAAGGGGCACAGGAGGAATTGCAGGAGATGGGAATATTCCCAAAGCAAATGGAACTGTTCCCAACTCAGTAATTTCAAGGAAGAATGCAACAAAACTATGGAAAACAGCTCTGTCCATCTGCTCAGGGAAGAGACCTGGAATGAGGCTGACCTTTCCTGGAGCCAATCCAAGGATCTTGTGCCTCCCCTTCACCCTCAGAACTACTCCTTGTTGCAGATCCAACCCTCAGCCTTGGCCTGGTGGCTGCATGGAGCATCAGACAGCACATGCATGGGCTGGCACTGCCAGGAGGGACTGCAGGTGGCCCAGGATAATGGTATTCCATACTGGATACCTCCTGCCCCTTCCAACAGCTTTGGCCTGGGAGCAGTTCTGTCATTTAACCATTGACATTCTGGGGACAGCAACTCTCTGTCTTTGCTGTGATCTCTGTCTTCCTGTAGCAAAGGGCAATTCCTGGCCAGGAACCAGCTCCCATTCTCCTGTCCCTCTCTTTTGGCCTCCCACACAGTGAAAAACCTCCAGGGATTTTTCTGGATGTATCCCAGACCCTCTGCTAGGCAGCTTTTAGCTAGGAGTGGTTTGAGAGCTGGTCTGTGCCTCTGGATCATGCATCCACTCCCTGGAAACCAGCCCTTCCTCTCTCAGCTCTTGGCTTTGCCTGCTGGCTCCTATTCCATGAATTTCTGGGACATTTCCCTCGGAGCCCTGGTGACTCCCTGTTTACCTGGTGCTGTTACTGTTTAAGCTGTCCATGTAGAACGGCACCCTGTGGCTTCTCTGGGACATGGACATGCTGGGATCTCTGGGAAGGGAGTCGTGGCTGGGGAGAGGAAGTGGAACAGTCTCAAGCTCTGAGTTTGGGCACCTGAGGAGGGATCCTCACATGGGGTGGGAATCTGGGCTGGAATCTCCCTGCTGGGCACTGACCCCTCCCACTCCACAGCCATGGCACACCCATGGAAATTCCCACATCCAGGGAAATCAGCAAATGCATCAGGACACCTGGATGCTGAGTTAGTGTGGCTGTGGGGAGTTCCTTGGTTTGGGCAGCTGGATCCCAGCCCTGGACTCACCGTCCTGCAGGAGGACTGAAGTCCCCGTGGCCCCTGGGACTGTCATACCAGCTGCTCCTGGGGCTGCTGCTCCCAGAATAAACACTGCTCCCTTTGGGATCTGGGCTGGGCCTGCAGAGGAGACACAAAGCCCTGAGCACACGGCAGCAGGAATCTCTGGAGTGCCCACACTGGGCTCACAGTCACTGCTGGGGTTCTGGCACAGTGGTGGAATCCCCATCCCTGGAAGTGTCCAGAAAATGTGTGGATGTGGCACCTGAGGCTGTGACCATGTGACAGCACTGGATTGACAGCTGATGGTCACAGAGGCCTTTTCCAGCCGTGAGGACTCCATGACTCCATCCTGCACTCTCCCATGCTCTGCCTGTT
>JANPWX010018774.1:23014-40827 GCA_024734555.1 Trochalopteron elliotii | reverse complement strand
ATGGGGGGCACACACACCATGGGGGCACACACAGTGTGGGGGGCACACACACGTGCAGGAGTGCCAGCTCACACCTGGGGCACGGGCCCAGGGCAGGCAGGGATGGGCTCCTTGCCCCGTGTGACACACCTGCACACCCTGACAGGGCACAGGTGTGATGTGTGTGCCTTTCCCTACAGACACACAGCTGTGCTCTGGGCAGGTGCACACTCCTGGGGTGCTCACAGTGCACCCCCAGCACACACACACACACACACACACACACACACACACACACACACATGTGTGTGTGCACATATTGCCTGTGCTGGTGCAGAGATCTGTTGTGTTTCTGCTCGGCTCCTGACCTCCTCCATCCTCAGCCTGCTCCAGGGATGGAAGAGGTCTTGCTCTCCTCATCCCTTCCTCCTGGAATCACACATCCCAGTGCCAGTGTAGACAGTTCTGCATGGACTCAGCCAGCTGGGAATGGCTCTGCTCTACACACAAAGGAAGTGGCAGGACAAGAGAACAGAGGCAAGCTTGGCTTCAGGGCCACAGTCTCCTCTCCAGGCATGGAGATGTATTTTCACTGTGGAGGCAGAGCTCATCTCTTCCATGTCCCATGTCCATGGGAAAGCAGAGGGGTGGAGGGACTGGGAGCTGCTGGCTTGTGGGCAGTACCAAGGAGGACAGTGCAGAGTGTTGCACTTGCTGATGGTCTGTTCAGTGCCAGGCTAACCAGGAACTGGGCACTTGCTGTGTGGCACCATGGAGGGGGATGGTGATGGAGAGCTTGCCTGTGGAGCGTTTGCTTATCCTTGGGTGCAGAATATGGAGAGAGGAGCAATGGGAGCGGTGAGAGCAGGGTGATGCTGTGGGCCTTGGCAGATGTTTCTGGCTGTTAATTTTAGGGCACCCGATCCCTGGGTTTTTGGGTGCCAGTGAGCTGCGTTGAACCCCTTTATGCTCACGGCTCAGCAGAAGCTGTGTGGGTGCTTCTGGACCCTGGAGGAGGAAAGCGTGTTCCCAGAATGGAAACCAGGGAACAGGAAAGCTGGTGGCCAAGCACAGCATCAGACAGGGGCTTGGTGGCAGGGGATGAGGCTTGGCACAGGAGGGGTCAGTCTGTGGGGCTGGCAGTGTGCCTGGCACAGCCTGGGCAGTGTGTGGGCACGGGAAAGCGGTGCCAGTGGTGGGGGCAGCGGTGCAGGGGTGCAGCAGTGCAGGGGTGTCTCTGCAATGTGGGGGGGCAGCATTCCCGGCACCGCTGCTGCAGCAGCAGGGTGGGCACTGGCACAGGGTGGGCACCCAGTGCGTGCCACGTCCCAGACTGGAGTGGGAGGGAATGGGAAGGAACAGTGTGTCTGCAGTGAGGAAGGGAACAGGAGCTGCTGGCGCAGGGTGTGGGGTTGCCTAGTGACTGTGCAGCGAGGGGGATGCTGCGCTGCCGTTGCAGTGTGCTGGGGCTGGGCACTGCCAGGGGCTGCCCGGGGGGGTTCCTGCACTGCAGCACAGCCTGGGCAGGGACCCGGTGTCCCTCTGACTGCCAGGGGCACTGGGGGTGGCAGTGCTCCACGGGCAGTGCAGGAGGGATGATGCTCAGGGCCCCTGCATCCCTGCAGTGCCGGGTGGGTGGTGCCTCTGTACCTCGCAGTGCGAGGCTGGCAGTGCCACTGTGCTGGCAGTGCAGCACGGGCAGTGCTGCTCTGTCCCTGCCACAGCGGTGCCCCACGGCCCTGCACTGCTGGAGGGGTGGCAGTCCTGCATCTCCGCAGTGCCCTGTGGCCCTGCAGTGCCCTGCAGCCCTGCGGTGCTGGATGGGCAGCATCCCTGGGGCACCTCGTGTTCCTGCAGTGCTGGATGGGTGGCAGTCCTGCATTCCTGCAGTGTCCTGTGTCCCTGAAGTGATAGCTGCTGCTGTTCCTGCAGTGCAGGCAGTGATGGATGGGAGGGAGCTGTATGCTGGCAGTGCCCTGTGTCCCTGCAGCACTGGGTGCATGGCAGCCCTGCATCCCTGCAGCGAACCATGGCCCTTCATCCCCGCATGGGTGGCAACCCTGCATCCCTGCAGTGCCCTGTGGGTGTCAGCCCTGTATCCCTTCAGTGTTCCATGTCCCTGCAGTCCTGGATGGGTGTCAGCCCCCCATCCTCACAGGGCAGGCAGAGCTCCCTGCTTGGTGCTCCCATTTCTGCAGTGCTGGCAGCTGCATGCAGTGCCCGCGTGTCCCTGCTGTGCGTGGCAGGCAGTGCCCCTGCACTGGTGGCACACAATGCTCCTGTGTTTGGGTGGTGAGAAGCTGTCTCGAAGTCTGGCCGGCTCCCATCGGGTTGTTGGCAGCAGCCTGCCTGCAGTCCACCCTGTTACTGTGCCTCGTTGGGTCTAATTACAGTTGGTGTGGTGACAAAGAGGGTGGACAGTGGCAGGAGTGGCTTCCTGCAAGTGACAGGGCTGAGGTTTCAATGACAGGGTTGCTCACTCCGGCAGGGCGTTGCAGGAACTTTGCAAGCTGGGACGGGTCCTTCGGGGCCCTGGAGGCTGTCAGGAGCCAGCCCCAGCAGCCCCTTCCCTTCGGGAGCCATGCCAGGACCATGTGCAGCCCCACATGGCGCAGTGGGATGAGCCAGGGAAGTGGGCCGGGCCCTAACCTCCGGTATCTGTGTCTCCTCCAGCTTCCCTGCAGCGCAGGATGAACCCGCTGGCATCCTGCCTGGGCCTGTGGCTCCTCTGCCAGCTCCCTGCCCTGGCCTCGGGGACACGTGTGGTCTACAAAGTCCAGGAGGAGCAACCCCCCAACAGCCTCATAGGGAGCCTGGCCGCCGACTACGGCTTACCTGACATGGGGCACCTCTACAAGCTGGAGGTGGGGGCCCCGTACCTCCGTGTGGACGGCAAGACTGGGGACATCTACACTACAGAGACCTCCATCGACCGGGAGAACCTGCGGGAGTGCCAGCACCTGCTGCCCGGAGAGCCCTGCTTCCTGGAGTTCGAGGTGTCCATCACCAACCTGAATGCCAACAGCAGCCCACGCCTGCTCGAGGGGAAGATCGAGGTGCTCGATATCAACGACAACACCCCCAACTTCGCCTCCCCCGTCCTCACCCTCTCCATCCCCGAGAACACCAACATCGGGGCACTCTTCCCCATCCCCCTGGCCATGGACCGGGACTCGGGCCCCAACGGTGTTGCCTCCTACGAGCTGATGGCTGGGCCGGAGGCGCAGGAGCTCTTTGGGCTGCAGGTGGCCGAGGACCAGGATGAGAAGCAGCCTCAGCTGATTGTCATGGGGAACCTGGACCGGGAGCAGTGGGACTCCTACGACCTGACCATCAAGGTGCAGGATGGGGGGAACCCCCCACGGGCCAGCAGTGCCCTGCTCCGCATCACCATCCTGGACATGAACGACAACGCGCCCAAGTTCGAGAAGGCCCTGTACGAGGCAGAGCTCTCTGAGAACAGCCCCGTGGGGCACTCTGTCCTCCAGGTGAGTGCAGGGGACTCTTCTCTTCACTGTTTCCCCTCCTGCCTGGCTGCAAGGACAACCCAGGAGCGTCCACACAGCCATGGTTCCACCAGGGAGGAGGGAGGGTTGGACGGAGGAGCCCACAGTGTCACCTGGGGCCAGTGGGCAGGCAGGTCCCTTTGATGTCACATCTGCCCGAGTGAGGTTGGAGAGGACACGCAGGAAGGCACAGCCAGAGTGGGGCTGCAGGGCACGGCTGAGGGGCAGCAGCAGGGCTGCAGGGAGCAGGATTCTGGGTTACTTGGAGGGCTGGGACCTGAGGGCCACCAGGAATCTGGCTTGGGGCCAGGGTGGTCTCAGTGCTGCCTGCAGACAATACATAGACCCTTTCATAAGTTACATTCCCTTGGCTGCTCCATGGAAACTCAGGCGGTGGGGACAGGGAGCATCCGTGCTGCCTGTGCACAGGGCTGGCCATGGCTCCGGAGGTGCCCTGCTGTCTGCAGGGAGCGGGGGCTCTGCCTCGTCTTGGGCAGTGCTGCAAACTGACCTGGAGAGCCCAAGGGGCTGGATCTTGGTGGATTTGGCTTGGAGGGGGCATTGAGATGATAGTAGTCGACATCTGTTTATCTGCAGCTGCCATCTTAATAAGCGGAGCGCGGCCAGCTCTCATCTGCCTGCTAATTCTGATGTGAATTTTTTAAGAATTCATTTTTCACTGTTAAGAGAATGGGAGTTGGAAGCAGATAAGGGAGCTGCATGGCCGGGAGGAGAATGGGCTGAGACGCCGCTGCTGCCATTGCTCAGCTTTTATCTTTCAGGGGGAAAATGACTTCCGCCTGTTTTGTGAGTGGAGGTAAAAGGTGGAATTTACATTTAACAACTTTCGTTCTCCATCCAAATCTGCTGAGCAAGATAACGGCAGAGCAGCAAATGGTGCAGAGAAGAGGCTGCTCAGAGAGCCGATTAGGGAGGCAAATGTTAGACAAACCTCATCTTCTTTAGAAAGCAAATAATAGGTGTAGAGGCAGGTTTATGGGGATGCAGGGCTCCTGGCGGGTGGGCAGGAATGGACGGTGCTGTGCAGGGCCCAGGCAGCTCCAGTCCCTGCTTGGCTGCATCCCCGGATGCCGCGATGGAGCTGCTGCAGCTCCGCACATCGCTGCCTCCCTCCTCGCCCTCACCTGAGCCAGGCAGCTGCTCCAGCCCCTCCTCGGGGGCACAGCTGGAGCTGTCCCTCCCTGCTGCTGGCTGGGTCTCAGCGGCATGGTTCCATGGCTCCGGAGGATTCCCTGCGTGCTGGAGCCGGCTGGGAGGGGAGCGCAGCCAACCGGCCCAGCCGGTTTCTCTGGAAGAGCGAGGCAAAGCCTCCATGCCTGAGGGCGGCTCCCAGCTGCTCTGCCGGTCCCAGGGTCTTTGCCCCACAGTCCTTGGCCCCAGAAGAGGAAATCCTGGTTTTTCCCCCCAGCTGTCCCCAGGGAAGGCTGCAGCGGGCGGTTAGCGGAGGGGCTCGTTCCGCTGTGCCCTCGTTTTGCTCACCAGTTGTCCCTCTGTCCCCCAGGTGAAAGCCAATGATTCGGATCAGGGCGCCAACGCCGAGATCGACTACTCCTTCCACCAGGCCTCGGACATGGTGCGGCGGCTGCTGCGCCTGGACCGCGCCACGGGGCTCATCACCGTGCAGGGCCCCATCGACCGCGAGGACATCGGCACCCTCAAGTTCTCTGTCATGGCCAAGGACAAGGGCGCCAACCCCAAGAGTGCCCGCGCGCAGGTGGTGGTCACCATCAAGGACATGAATGACAACGCGCCCTCCATAGAGATCCGGGGTATAGGGTTGGTCACTCACCAGGATGGCATGGCCAACATCTCAGAGGACGTGCCAGTAGAGACAGCAGTGGCTCTGGTGCAGGTGTCTGACCGAGATGAGGGTGAAAACTCGGTGGTGACCTGCGTGGTGGCCGGTGACGTCCCATTCCAGCTGCGCCAGGCCAGCGAGACAGGGAGTGACAGCAAGAAGAAATACTTCCTGCAGACCACCACACCGCTGGACTATGAATCGGTGAAGGAGTACACGATTGAAATTGTGGCCGTGGACTCGGGGAACCCGCCCCTCTCCAGCACCAACTCCTTGAAGGTGCAGGTGATGGACGTCAATGACAATGCCCCTGTCTTCAGCCAGAGCTTCACTGAGGTGGCCTTCCCTGAGAACAACGAGCCCGATGAGCTGGTCATGGAGGTGAGTGCCACTGATGCTGACAGTGGCTCCAACGCCAAGCTGGTTTATTCCCTGGTGACAGACCCCTCCTCCAAGGGTGCCTTCACCATTGACCCTGACTCTGGGGAGATCCGGGTGAAGGCGGTGCTGGACCGGGAGCAGCGGGAACGCTACGAGTTCTTGGTGGTGGCGGAAGATAAGGGCAGCCCCAGCAAGCAGGGCACAGCGTCTGTGGCCATCAATGTCATGGACAGGAATGACAACGACCCCAAGTTCATGCTGAGCGGCTACAACTTCTCGGTGATGGAGAACATGCCGCCCCTCAGCCCTGTGGGCATGGTGACGGTCATTGATGCTGACAAAGGAGAAAACGCCCGGATCCAGCTGTCGGTGGAGCAAGACAACGGGGATTTCGTCATCCAAAATGGCACTGGCACCATCCTCTCCAGCATCTCTTTTGACCGGGAACAGCAGAGCACCTACACCTTCCGGCTCAAGGCGGTGGACGGCGGGGATCCCCCCAGGTCTGCCTACGTGGGGGTGACCATCAACGTCTTGGATGAGAATGACAATGCCCCCTTCATCACTTCCCCCTCCAACGCCACCTACAAGCACATCCTGCCCCACACCAGCCCCGGCCAGCAGGTGAGCAAGGTCAAGGCGGAGGACATCGACTCAGGCATCAATGCCGAGCTGATCTACAGCATCACGGGAGGAAACCCCTTCGAGCTCTTCCAGATCTCCCCGCAGAGCGGAGACATCACCCTGGAGAAGGAGATCCTGCGCAAGCACCACGGCCTGCACCGCCTGGTCGTGCGCGTCAACGACAAGGGCAAGCCCTCGCGGCATGGCACAGCCCTGGTGCACTTCTACGTCAACGAGACGCTGGCCAACCGTACTCTGCTGGACACGCTGGTGGGCCACAGCCTGGACACCCCGCTGGACATCGACATCGCTGGCGACCCTGAATATGAGCGCAGCAAGCAGCGGAGCAACATCCTCTTCGGGGTCATCGCTGGCATCGTGGCCGTCACCCTGGTCATCGTGCTGGTGGTCCTGGTGCGCTACTGCCGGCAGCGCGAGGCCAAGAGCGGCTACCAGGCGGGCAAGAAGGAGACCAAGGACCTGTACGCGCCCAAGCAGGCCAGCAAGAGCGGGAAGAGCAAGAACAAGGTGAAGAAGAGCAAGTCTCCCAAGCCGCCCAAACCCACAGAGGATGAGGAGGAGACGGGGCTGCAGAAATCTCTCAAGTTCAACCTCATGAATGACTCCGTCAGCGACAGCCCCCGGATCCACCTGCCCCTGAACTACCCTCCGGGCAGCCCGGACCTGGGCCGCCACTACCGCTCCAACTCGCCGCTGCCCTCCATCCAGCTGCAGCCTCAGTCACCCTCCGCCTCCAAGAAGCACCAAGTGGTGCAGGACCTGCCGGCCACCAACACCTTTGTTGGCACCGGGGACAACAACTCGACGGGCTCCGAGCAGTACTCGGACTACAGCTACCGCACCAACCCCCAGAAATACACCAACAAGCAGGTAGGAGAGCTCATCCTGAGGCCGGCAGCGGCACACCCGCTGCACCGGGGAGCCATCTGGACAGAGGTGTGGGAGTGAGAATGGACTGTCCCCCAGCCCTGCATGTGTGGCCCAGGGGGCTGGCGTTGGACTACCCTGGAGCCAAGCCACAGAGCCTGGGCGTGGTGCGGGGAGGGGATGGGGACGATGTGGGGGAGGCCAAAAACTGTCTAAGCCCTTGTCAGAGCTCCTGGGGCTGGGTCCTGGTGGCGCTGCCTGGGTGACAGTGATGCGAAGGGCACTGCATGTGTGTGGCTCTGCATGTGGGGCTCTGGGCAGGGAATGTCACCCACCTGCATCCCCTTTGGGGACCACTCTAACAGCACCAAGGAAGGTGATGCCCACCCTCCCATCCCTCCCTCCACTTGGGCTGGCTCATGGGGAGGAGGGACTGGTCCTGCTCCTCCTACAGCCGGGTTCCAGCCCTGCCCTGCTCTAGGGAGCAGTTGGGAAGGCTCTGGCCTCGCTGTTGCCAGCCTGGCTCTGCTGGTGCGGCTGAACCTGCCACCATCCCTGCGCCAGGGCGCCTCAAAGGGAGCTCTGCCCCTGCTGCGGCTGCCCGGGCAGGTGGGGCTGGGTGGAGGAGAAAAGCTCTGCCTTTTTCCCAGGCTCAGGCTCCGGTTTCCCCCAGGCACGGGCCCTCTGCCACAGCCAGTGCGGTGAAATCCGGGCTTCCCTTAGCACAAGCCCTGGGCCTGGAGCTGTGGCTCTGCGGGAGAGGGTCCACAGATCCTGGTGGAATGGGAATGGCCCGTCCGTGTGGTGGGGCTGGGGCTGTGCTGGGGGCCAGGGGAGAGGGGCACTGGGGTCCCTGCTGCGGTCGGGTCACTGCTCTTGGTGTCGCCAGGGGGTTCTCTGAGTGCGGGGCAGAGCAGAGGCAGGTCTTGGCTGCTCGCTGGTGTGCACTAGAGCTTGGAGCTGAGCCACGAGGTCGTGGGCTGAGCGCGGAGCTTGCAGGACCCTCCTTTCTTGGGCTGTCTGGCCACTTAGGAGCTTGCACCACGTTTCTGCTTTGGCACTTCTGTCTTTAACCAGCCAGGGAGGGAGAGGGGGAGCGAGTGCCTGTGGCTTTGCCTTCTTCCTGGGGCCTCGTGGGTAAGAACCACCCACTCCCCCCCCGTGCTGTACCCCATGTGCCCCATGAGACCCCTGCCCCTTTCTTTGTACCCCAGTGAGTGGCAGGCTGGGCTCCTGCCATGGGGCTGAGCTCAGCTGCCCAGTTTGATTTGACTTCAATAAAGTTTTCTATTTTTGACCGGTTGTGCCTTATTTTCCCTGCTGCCCCTGAGGAGGCTCTCACTCCCAGCAATTTCCCAGGCATATTTCCCATGTTCTTGGCCACTGGAGCACTCAGGCCCTGTGGAGGCCAGAAGTGATGCTCACGTGGGCTGGCCATCTCCACAAACCCTCCAGCACACCCCAGTGTGGTCAGTCCAGAGGCCTCATGGTGCTGGACCCTTCATCTCCAGGTTGATGTGTCCCATGTCCAGTCACTAGCTGGCCCTCTGAAGATGTTCCTTCAGGACAGGGCTCCCAACACCTGCACACACACACACACACACACACACACACACACACACACACACACACACACACACACACACAAATGCGTGGATGTGGACGCAGTCTGAACCACGGCCCAGCCCGCCCAGCTTCCATTTCACTTCACACCAACATCCTCCCTCAAAGCGTCTCCTGGTTGATCCCCACATCCTCTTGAGCCACACCCACGTCCCACAGCCCGAGCGTGGGGAGCAGATCCCTGTGCCTGGCTAGCCTGACCCAAATCCCTCTGGCACGGGCTGGCAGCCGCCGGCTCCGCGCGCCGCAGTGCTGCAATGAGGGCGCACGCGGTTGCAGATGGAGCCTTGGCATGTCAGCAGTGCTGGATCCCGCTGCTCCCCCACCCCACGAGGTGATGGGAAGGCGAGATCCTCTCAGGAAGGCTTGCTGGAGTGGTCCTGCTCCCCATGCAGATGGCTCTGCCCTGTATGGGATCTCCCGGTGGGATGAATTTGGGTGATGCCAATGCCACGGGGCTCGCTCAGGGTCTTGTCTCCAGCTGTTTGGAGAAAAGATGGATCCTGGTAGGCAGGAACAGTCCAACCCCCCTCTCACACCATCCCAGTATCCCAGCTCAGGGGCCCTCTCCCTGGCCACCCATTCTTGTTTCTCCTGGTTTTTCTTCCAAACTGGGGCACCCATCCCTGCTCCTGTCACACCAGTTCACCTCTTCCCCAGGGCCTCCAGAGGCCTCACCAGGCTGCCGGGCCCGAGGAGCTCTGGCGCTGGGAGAGATTAGATCAGCCGGGGAAACCAGTGGTTCTGGCTTCAGTGGTTTGAGCCCTGTGCCAGCCTTGGCTCTCACAGCCTCCTCGTTTGTTTTGCTAACAGCATAAGGTTTTATCTTGAACCATCCAGGAAGTGTCTGGGCCTCCTGGGCAGGCAGGGCTGGGACCCGCGGGGAGATGTGATGGCTGCAGAGGAGGAAAGGAGACACCAGCAACCACCTCAATAAGTGCTTCCCGCAGGGCTGGGCAGGGCAGTCTGGGGGCTTGGCTCAGCCCTGCTATCTGTTCCCCTTTGGGAACTTTCTGAGAGAAGTTTCCCTTCCTTCCTTGTCCTCAGCAGCTCTTTGATGAACCTGGGATGAGAACTCAGGCGCTGGCGTGGGGAGTGGCTCTTTCTTCTGCCTGGCTCCCAGGCTCCATCCTTTTTTACCAGGAGGGGATATTCCACATCCTTTCCCAAGGACTGCCCCGGGTCCTTACAGCCCCCCACCACCCGGGGAGGCGGCTGGAGTGGTGTGAACATGAGCGAGCTCAGCAGAGATTCCTGCACCTGCCCGTGGGCTCAGCGCGGTGCAGCATTAATTACTCTCTGCGGGAGGGGAGGAGAGGAACATTGTAGCTGTAATGGACAGAAATGAAATCTTCCTGTTTGAGAATTTAGCTCCGAGTCTCCATAAATTGCAGGTTTAGGCGCTGGCAGATGTCTGGGAAAGTCTCCCACTGTCCTGGGTCAGTGGGTTTTCTCAAGGTCGTTCACGTGGAATGAGCTGATAAATGGATCCAGCAAGGAGCTGCAGATGGAGCTGAGGGTTCATGGGGGACCTGCCCTGCTTTTCCCCAGTTTCAGAGACATGCTGTGCTGGGAGCAGCTCCTCCACACCGTGAATCAGCTCCTGCTCCTGGGATCAACTGGGCTTGGGTCAGGTTTGGCTCTGCTGGGCTGGGATCGAATGAGAGAGGTGTCGTTGAGGGGCTGCAGATCCCTGGATCTGCTGGGAGACTGGCTGTGTCAAAGCACAGCAGCTTGTGAGCATCACTGGGGTGCCTGGGGGGAGCATAGGATGGAGTGGGGAGTGGGTCGTGCACTGTGCTGGGGCCTTGGTGAGGATGCTGAGGGCACCCTGGGCAAGGCAGGGAGGTGTGGTGGCTCCTGGCATGTCTCTGCTGGAGACTTGGGTTGATGGCGGGGAGTGAGAGCCCCGTGGGGTATTTGAGACCTCAAAATGAGGAGCTTCAGCCACGGAAGAAAAGCAAAGCCCGGGCACAGGCTGGGTGTGCAGCCAGAGCAGCATGGGTGTGTGCAGGCTGTGCTGCAGGGGGAGGTGACAGTGGGGTGTCCCCAGCCTGCACCCCTGCGTGGGAGGTGACAGCAGGATGCTCACTGCCAGCACCCTGTGCAGGTGGCACAGAGGGGAGCACAGTCTCTGTGACAAGGGGGGCAGGGACACACTGTGTGTCAGGGGATCCAGGGGATGCAGCCAGAGTCTCTCCCAGGGGAGGTGGCACAGGGCAGGGTACAACCCCTGTCCCCAGGGTGGGGCAGTGGGGACTGTGCAGCCTGGACTGTGGTAGGAGGTGGCACAGGGGGTGCACAGCCCTGAGGAGAGGGGGGTTGTGCTGTGTGAAGGGTGGCAGTGGGGTGGACACAGTGACAGCAGGTGACAGCAGGGTGGGCAGCCTTGGCCAGGTGACAACTCTGTGAGCAGTGTCTGCAAAGGGACAGTGGCACTTAGTGTCCCTAACCCATCAGGGAGGCCATCAGGTCTCTCCTGCCTGGCAGTCCCTGGCCCCACCAGTGCTGGGGACCTTGTCCTTTCTCTCTTGAAGGCTCATCCAGCCTGTGCTCATTGCCTGGGACTCCCCACATGGGGCTGGGTGACAGCACTGCCCTCCTGCCATTCCTCTCTGCTCCTCATTCCTCTGCCCTCCTCTTCCTCTCCCTTCCCACAGCCTCAGCCTCTCCCCTGCCTGATACCCTTGGAGCCAGCGTTGGCCTTTCCTAGCTTGGATCTGGGGAATTCCTCCTTATCCCCCCCCAAATCTTCCCATTTCTTTCACAGCTGTGTCTGCTCCTCTCCACTCTCTCTCCTGATCTCTCCCTTCACCCTTTCCCCAGTCTCTCCTGACCGTGCTGGCCCCACTACAGAGGGATGCTGAGCCCTCCCAGCACGGGGCTGAGCCCCTGGCTGGCTCTGTGGGCCGAGCTGTGGATCCTGGGGGATGAAAGCCCTGGCTGTGTGTGCAGCCGCCCGCTCCAAGCCTCCCTGATTGATATTCCCGGCACTGCTCTGCCCGCTCGGCCGGGCTCTCAGCTGCAGTGCTGTTCCCTGGAGCGGGGCCCAGCCCTGCAGGCTGCTTCACCCCCCACCCAAACCCTGGGGCAGAACCCGGGGCTGTCACAGGGTGTGTCCCCGTGGTCCCTGCATGTCCCCGTGGTCCCTGTGTGTCCCTGTCTGTCCCCTGGTCTCTGCATGTCCCCTTGGTCCCTGCATGTCCCCTGGTCCCTGTTTGTCCCCTGGTCTCTGTTTGTCCCCGTGGTCCCTGTGTGCCCCTGTGTGTCCCCTGGTTCCTGTGTGTCCCCAGGCACTCGGTGGCCCCTCAGCCCACGGAGCACCCTGAGGCTGTGGGTGGGGTGAATCACAGAGGGTGGGATGCAGCTGGAGGGGGTGGAGGGTGGGGTGTTCCCAGGTGAGGGCAGAGCTGGGATGTTCTGGGATGGGATGGAAGGAGGTTGGAGTAATGAGAGGGTGCAGGATGTAGGACAGGCCAGGGAGGGAACAAGGGCTGAGGAATGCCTGGAGCAAAGGGCACAGAGTGGCTGGAATTGTGTCAGGGCTGGGGAGGGCTGCCCTGGGACAACAGCAAAGGAGTGGCTGCTGTGCTCTGGTGTCCCTGGACCCCCAGAGTGAATCCCCCTGTGTGGGGCCGTGCCAGGGCAGGTCCCAAAGAGCCCCTCTGTGGTTCGTGGGGTGTTGGACACTCAGCCCCTGTGGTGCCCTGGCAACTCTCCCTCTGGTTGGCACATCCTTTGGAATGCTGAGCCCTGTGCCAGGCTCAAATCACCTTCCTGCCCCTCCACCCTCATCCCCACACCCCTGTCCTGTGAGAGCACCTGCCAGGAGCCCTGGGCACGGCCCATCCCCAGGGCATGGCTGTGCTGCCATTGCACAACCTAGCTCTGCTCCTGGGAGAAACCAAGATGGTCAGGGGAGATTATTCCAAAGGAGGCTCTTCCTGCAGTGCCCTGATCCTTCAGCACCCCAGAGAGCTCAGCTGGGGCACAGGAGGACTGAACAGGGGTGAGGAGGTCACCCCTGGCATCTTGGTGCCCCTTTACTTGTCACCTCTGACTGTGCCTGCAGCACCCACCAGTCCAGCCTGGGTGAAGCTCAGCCTTGGCTTCACCTCTGGAGTCAGACCTGCAGCTCAGACTCACTCAGCTTCCCCGCAACAGGTTCTTCCTTGACCCTGACTTTTGTCCTGACCCTTTCTGTACTTCAGGGAGAGCCACAAAAAAGATGGAGAGAGATTTTACACAGGTAGACAGTGATAGGACAAGGGAAACTCTTTTAAACTAAAAGAGGAGAGATTTAGATGGGATACTGAGAAGGAATTGTTCCCTGGGAGGGTGGGCAGGCCCTGGCACAGGGTGCCCAGAGCAGCTGTGGCTGCCCCTGGATCCCTGGCAGTGTCCAAGGCCAGGTTGGACGGGGCTTGGAGCACTCTGGAATAGTGGAAGGTGTCCCTGCCCATGGCAGGGGGTGGAATGGGATGGGCTTTAAAGTTCTTTCCAACCCAAACCATTCCATGATTCTATTCTCTGGCTTTCTGAGCTTTTCTGGAGGTCTCTGCACCCTCGAGGGCCTGGTTTCCATACCCTACCTGTAGTAAAGGCTTCTTTTCCCAGTGTGATTCCCAACCCAACCCTCTGGAGAGGAAGAGGAGGTCAGGCAGAGGACCAGAAAGAAAACAACTCCCCCAGATCCCTTACAAAACATTCCTGGTTGTTTTGCATCAATGCCTTGTGTGGTGGAAGCTGTTTACTGCCTCAGCCCTTCAGCAGCTTGCAGGGAAGCGTGGGTGGGTTTGTGGTGGGAGTGTGGGCTGTGACCTGCCAGGAGAGCAGGAGGGAGCTCCAGCACCTCATCATTTCCATCCTTCTGGCACTCACAGCCAGGCCTTGTGGGTCCTGCCCAGAGATCCCTGCAGATGCCCCTTCCCCGGGATGTAAACATCCTCCTGAGCTTACAAAACACCCTCTCTGATCTCCTGGCTGCACATGACACAGGGATCCTGGCACATTCCAGCCAAGTTCAGAGCTGTTCTTTGGGGAGGGCAGCAAATCCCCACCTCCCTCCCTGGGAGCTGATCCCACTCTGGAGCTGTCAGAGCAGCCTGCCCTGATTCAGCTCCTCAGAGACACCTTGAAAGGCCTGAGCAACCTGAAAGCCTGCAGCCATCCTGCTCCCACATGGCCTGGTTTCCACATCCTCCCAGCTCCCCGTGCTGGGGAACAGCTGCCTGAGATCTGGCCCTGCTGGGGGGGATTCGTGGCTGAGCTCTGGACTGAGATCCTGCTGAAGTGTCCTGCTGGAGTGATGTGTGATGTTCCTCCAACACTCATCCATTCATCCCCCTGCTCGATCATCAAAAGCATTTGGAAGAAAAAACCCATGTTTCAGGTGTTTGAAGAGCCCTTCGTTCTCATTCCGGGTGGGCAAGACCTTTTGGGGTGTTGTGATTCCAGGCTCTGCAAGTGCCTGGAGGAGCTTGGGTGGGTTTTCTTTCCAATGATTTCAAGTGGATCACAGTTTACTAGGGACCATCAGGGTGTCTCTTGCCCAGAGAGCTCAGAAAGCTTTGCTAATGTGTTGGAAATTTGTCTGGAGGCAGGATCTGGTTTGGCCAAGGATGTGACTGCAATCCTGGGATTTGAGGAGTTCATCCATCCCAGGGGTCCTTGCCAGTGGGAATGGGAATTGAAGCAGTGCAGGCAAGATAAGTGGCCCTAAGAAGCCTTCCTATGACTTGTCCTACCTGTTTGATGTCTCCAAAGGAAGGTTTGTCTCACCCGGTATCACCATTGATCAAGAGGTGCAGACCTCTAAGGTGAGGGCTCTGCCCATCTCTGCAGGGTGTGGGTGCCCAGACCTCTGGAACAGGCACAGTTCTTTGGGCAAACAGGAAAAACTGCTGCCCTTTGCCTGCAGAAATCGAGCTGGTTGCAAAACAAGCTTGCCCTCAGAGGAAAATTTTCAATTTGAAAGCAAATCAGGAAGAATTGACAGTTCTTCCCCCTATTTCCCAAGTCAATCAGAATACATATTATATATAAATATATTTTTTCTAGTAATTTCTAAAGGCATGATTCTGCCTGACCTTTTTGAGTTGAGCTCCATAATTAATACTTGGCTGGAGTCCTGAAGTGAAAGGTACCTTTGCAAGAGCATCATTTTTTCATTTTCACATGTCAGCAAAGATCTCCCCCACACCCCAACCCTGAAACAAGGAGCAGGTTTGAATAATGATCTGGTTTCAGCAAATTGACAGGTTTTCTGTGGAAAGGCTTCCATGGAAGCATTCCTGGTTATCTCCCTTTTTTTTTAATAGAGTCCTGAGTCTACAGCTTCGGACCCCCTGCTCTCCCCAGAGCCTCCAACCCTCCCCATCAGCTCCACTGGGTGCAACTGGGAGCCAGATTAGCTCATTATTTTCCCAGCATTATTTTCCCACTCTGCAGCTGTTGGATTCCTCGAGGGTTTTATTCAAGTGTTGCTCCCGGTTCTGGAAGCTTTTTCTCCCTGGGATCTTCAGATGGTTTTAACGTGATTATAAGGCCTCCTGCTGCGTCCAGGGCAATTTCCACTCCACACCAACCATCTCCAGAATAGCTCCGTTATCAGCTGGATGGTGACAGACATTCCAGGACAGCACGGCCAGGCCAATTTAGACATCATTCTACAAAGATAATGACCCCTTTCGATTTTACCGCTCGGCCTTCCGGTGATTCATTTCTGTATTTTCCTTGCCCGTCTTCATTTCACCCAAAGAAAAGCCAAATGGCACCTCCTGGATGGGCTCAGAGCTGGGATAGGCTGAGGTTAGGCAGGCTCTGTCCCCAGGCTGCCTAAATGGGTTTCTAATTGCGTTAGATCTTGCTCTGAGTTAGATAAATTCGATCTGACCAGGCAGGTTGGCACCGGGCTTTGGCGGCTTCTTTGAGCATCATGCAAATTTCAGGAGGCTTCAGGGCACCTATGTGGAGTCAGCCCGCATTTTCCCTGGATTTATTCATTAAATAGTGCCTCGGGAGCTGATGTCCATTTGAGGCTGGCTGCTCTGCTATCATTATTTCGGCAGGACTTGGAGACTGGCTCTGCTGACTGCAAGGTCAGCACTCGCTAATTGTCAGCTGAGCAGCCACTCAGGAGGGGGAGCAGGTGCTTTTTGGGGTAATACCTGGGTTTGGGAGATGGGATTCTGTGGATTCTTCCTCTGGTTTGCCAACAGTGAAAGAGGTGAAGGGCTGTTGGGAACTGGGGATGGACACAGGGATTTGTGGGCAGACACAAGGGACACCAGAGGACACACCCCATGAGCATCACAGGCCAGAGCTGTCACCCCATGGCTGCTGTGCCCTGTGGGACCCCAGGGGCTGTGCCGGAGGTGACCCCAGTAAAGTCAGACTGGTAGGTCACACATCTGGGCCTTTAACTGTGCTCCAGGATTGCCAGGGTTCTTTGGGAGACACCACCCTCAGGGACAGAATCTTGGGAGGGCCTGAGTGAGTGTTCTGAATAAAAGGCTGAGTCTCACAGACCACATCCTGGCTTAGAGATGAGCCCATCCATCTCCCTCCCTTGTCCAAAGCAGGAGGAACCCTTGGGACCTGATCCCTGCTCAGCACCAGCCCTTCCCTCAATTCCTTTGTGTTGTGCAAATAGGGAGCAACCCTGGGAATGCAGCTGGGTCTGCTGAAGCAACTGAACACCTGGAGATGCTGGGGCAGGGCAGGAAGGGACCCTTGGGGCACACAGGACCCCCAGGCCACCAAGGGCAGGAGCAGAGGGGAACTGTAGATGCCAGGAGGTGACACCAAGCCAGGGCAGTGCTTGCCTTGTCCCTTGTCCCTTGTCCCTCAGGGTATTGCTGTTCCAGGAAATGCTCTGAGCTCTTCCCATCACCTGCAGGGTGAGTGCAAAATGAGCAGGGAGGGCTCTTGAGGGGCTTCTCCTCCAAAAATCACTGCAGTGGACACACTGTGTGCTGGAGGGTCATGGAAAAGGATGGGAAGAGCTGTCTCAGCTCCATCCTCACCCCAGCACAGCAGCAGAAGTCCCGTGGCCCAGATGAGCTGTGAAATGGTCGGCTCAGGGACGAGCTGAGCCTGTGTCCTGTTTCCTGGAGCTTGAGCGTTGCCCTGGGTGGTTTTGGCAATTCAGCTCCAGCTTTCCTCGAGGCCTGCCCTGGTTTCCATGGACATAATATTCCCCTCAGACTCCTGCTCTGGAGGCTGTGCTGCACTGCACTGGAGCCCTGCTCCTCGCCAGGCAAAGCAAATAATTCTCAATCCTCCACCCATGGAAAGCTGGCTCTGGGTCATTCCGAGCACATGGGCTTATCTTTCTCTCTTTCTCTCCATATCCAGGGATGTTGCATTGCTCCAGGTTGGTTTGTAAAGGAGAGGGGATCATGAATCCATGTGAAGTTGAGCAACTCCCGTGCCACAATGGGCCCCTTGTCACTTATTTTGATATTCCGGGCGCTGGCTCTGACATTGCCTTTCACTCCCAGCCCTGTGAGTTGCTGCATTGTGGCAGCTCTTGGGGAAGCAGCTCCTTTGGCAGCTGCCTGAAAGGAGCTTCTGGCATGTGGGGAGGCACAGGAGCTGCCAGAGGAGCCCGGGAGCCACGGATCCCGCTTTGGGATCAGCAGTGAGCCAGTTAACAAGGGTTGGATTTTCCCCACTGTGCCCAGGGAGGGGGGAGCAGGGTGGCTCCCCTCCATCCCTGCCAGCAGGAAAAGGGTGCCCAGGGCAGAGTTTATGGTTTCCTTTGTGAACAATGGAATTTCTCCTGCTGCTCAGTGCCTGCCCTCTGCACGGGTGGTGATGCCGTGGGTTTGTGGGGATGTGGTGACATCCCAAATTCCTGTTCCCTCCTGGAACTGCTGGCACTTGAGTTTGTTTTCCCTGGATTTAGCAAGGAGAATCAGCCTGGTGCAGGGCCTGTGGGAGCTGGAGATGTTTGAATGAGGGAAGGAAGGGGCAGGAGGGATCAGAGG
>JANPWX010018774.1:1833-22614 GCA_024734555.1 Trochalopteron elliotii | reverse complement strand
TGGAAGGGGCACAGGGAAGGGCAGCGGAGCTAGCCAGACCTGCCTGGTGTCTGCAGGAGGACCTGGCAGAGCAGGATGCAGCCCGGATTTGTGGAATTGGAAAGGGGCAGAGCGAGCAGCAATTACTGCTGTTCCCTCACAACCCTGCAGGTAGGAGAAGTTCAAGGCAGAGTGAGCAGGCAGCAGAGGCAGGAGCAAAGGGAAGAGCTTTTGCAGCAAGCACATGGGCCGGGAGTTCATTGCTGCTGGAATCCACAGAGGCCGGAGCAGACACGGACTCAAAAAGCAGGAGAGCACTTCACAGAAGATGGGGGTCACCAGAGGGAGAGCTGCCAATGATTCCTCCTCAGGAAAAATCCCTGAGCTGTGGCAGCACAGAACCTGCAGGATTTTCCTGAGGATGAACATCCCCATCAGAGCATCCCTGTGGGAAGAGGGGACAGAGGCTCTGTCTGTCCCTCAGATGTGGAGCTGGCACGGGTGTCCCCATCAGGAATATCACAGCAAGCACTGGGGAGCCCTGAAAATGCATTTTTTTTATCCAAAGCCACCATTTTTCAGCTGAGAAAATAGACAGCTCTGCCCCAAAACCCATTTCAGCACAGTGGCAGCAGTTGGAAGTAGGAAACCAATAAATACTGGGGGTAAAAGGAGGGAGTTACAGCAATTAGGAGAAATGAGTCGTTCTGGAGTGTAGAAAATTAACAAGCAAAGCCAAAGACATTGGGGGAAAATCAATTATTACAAAGTCAACACAATAAGTACTTTAAAAAATGCGTCGGGAAGAGGTGGAACTCAGGAACTGTCAGCTCCAAGTGGAGATTGCAGAATTGTTAATTATGGAGAAAAATGCAAAAGTATTGACTAAATAGTTGGAGTAATTTGGGCTGAGACATAACAACGTGGGATGTGGGACCTGCCCATGTGGTGGGAACCAGCAAAGGCATTCAAAATAGAGATATTTGACATAATTGGATGGAATAATTAGTACCAAAGAGTGGGAATGTCTCTGCTCTGGAGGTGTCCATGGAGCTGGGGAGCCCAGGAAGGGCAGCACTGGGAGGGCAGTGATGCCATGAGCAGCTGGAGGAGCTGGCTGGGGCTGTGCAGTGCTCACTGTCCTCGGCAGCCCCAGGGAACAACTGGATTAATGGCTAAAGCAGGGAATGGCTGATGGAAATAGCACTGACGTCAGTCACTGTGGCTGATGGCAGGGGACACTGGGCACTGGCATTACGTGACAGGTCTGCCTTTTAAACCTTTCCTTAGGCATGGTTCTGGCCTCCGTGAGGAACAAGGGCTGCTCCAGGCATTCCTGTGGGGCTGAAGAGGCAGAGCTGGTTTGTGTTGGGTGCAGAGCAGCTGGAGACTGATGGACGTGCTCAGTTGATAATGGCAATTTTATAATTATCATCATTACTATTTTGATTATTTTGCATGAGCACTGCTCTGAGGTTGGACATCAGGAGGAATTTCTCCATGGAAAGGGTGGTCAGGGATCAGGAAGAGCTGCCCAGCGAGGTTTGGAGTGCCCATCCCTGGAGGTGTCCAAGGAACACACTCGGTGCTCTGGGCTGGGGATCGGGCACAGCTTGGACTCAATGACCTTGGAAAGCTTTTCCCACCTGGGATTCTGGGATTCTCAGCACAGCATTGTGAGGCAGATCTGGTTTATCCAGGGCTCAGAGAAGGGAAGCTTGGCTGGGATTCCTTGTGGGGTGAGGTTCTCCTGGAGCTGCTCCTCGGCAGTGGTGCCGTGCCCACTGCCACTCACTGCCGTAATCAATGGGCTGGAAGGAAATCTGAAATCACTGCTGATAAACCTGCAGCTGCCACGGAGATTGGTGGAGTGGGAGAGGGTGCTGAGGACGAAGCAGTCATGCAGAACAATCCAGATTGCCTGGTAAACTGGGCACATTTAAACAAAGTGCATTTTAACGCAGCCCGGCACAGAGCTGTGTGCGGAGAAACAGGGAATGCTGGCTGATATCCTGGGAAGTGCTGACTTTAAAATGGATCCAGTGGTCACGCTGCATGAGTAGCTCAGGGTTAAGAGGCTGGCACAGACCTCAGGTGGAAAAACCTGCAAGGTTGGAGGGGCAGGAAGGCACTGGAGGAAGCCTTGGTGAGATGGCACTTGGAAAGGTCGCCTTTGATGAGGAGCGGGGAAAAACTGGGCCAAGCAGAGATGAGGGCCCCAAAGCAGATTTGCTTTTTGCAGGTTGTGACTTGGACCTGCTGTGTTTGACTCCTCAAACAGAAGGCCCTGGCCTGCCTCGACTGCACTGCACAGGCAGCTCCTTGTGCAGGGGCCGTTGCCTGCTCAGAGGCTCTTTAACCTCCCCCAGAAAGGTCACACCAAACCCAGTTTCTGCCAGGCACAGACACATCGATTCCTTGCCTTTCCATGATTGCAGAGCAGGGCTCTGCGGGAAGAGCTTCCCAGGGCAGCCGCTGGTGGGGCTGGGCACAGAGGGAGGGGGACACTCCCCGTGCCAGTGTCACTGGGGGGCTGCAGGGGACAGGGCTTGGGAGCCCCGCAGTGAGAGGAGCCCTTTCGAGGGCTGCCTGGCAGGAGGTGACATTTAGAGGAGGTTTTTTTTTTTCAGGTAAAAGCGCTGCAGTTGGGATGGAGCCCCCCGGGCAGGGGGGTGGTGGCTGTCACAGGCTTTGGGAAGTTGTTTATTCGGGTTATCACAGCATCCCGAGCAGCCCGGCCCGTCTGCCTGGGCTGGTGTGAGCACGGAGGGAAAGAAAGCAGGAGCCTGGAGGGAGCTCGGGATGGGCAGGAATTTCCAAGGCAGGAAATTGGGTTCAGCGGGATGGGCAGGGTGCAGGAGCAGGGCAGTGTCCGGATTTACACCATCCCTGTGAGCTGGGAGGGCACTCCAGAGGGTCGTTGTCACCTCGACAGCGCTGCCTTGTCCTCAGCTCCTCCAGAGCCCTCTGACAGGGGCTCGGCTGTGCCTTAGTGACACAGAGAGGTTGCGCCCTCTGCTCTGGCAACCCACGGGGCAGGGTGCCTGTGCCCCATCCTGAAAGTGTCCAAGGCCAGGCTGGACAGGGCTCAGAGACACCTGGGGTAGTGGAAGGTGTCTGCCCATGGAGGGATGGGATGAGATGAGCTTTAAGACCCTTCCAGCTCAAACAATGTGATTCAGTGATTGCACTTAGCCAAAGCCACCACTGTGGGGTTTTTGCCATAGTGATTAACCCTAAAGGTAGGGTTACTCCTTCTTATCTGCCAGTGGTCCCAAGCAGAGGCTTTTTCTTTCCACCCTTAACCTCTTCCTCAACCAATTTCTCTCTTTTTTTTTGAAGTATTTTGTCATGGTTTCTAACAACTGCTTGTCTGCTCTTCTCTGCTGAAGTGGGGCAGAACTCCTCCTCAAAGCTGGAGCCCAGCTCAGCCTCCTGGCACCCAGCAGAGCTGGCACATCCCAGCCCATTCACACATCCCAATATTAATGCATTTTAGGGTGGGAGGTTGGCACCGTGGGTGGATCCCCAGCCCGTGATGTGCAGTGATCCCCAACCAGCTGTGATTGCACTTCACGAAAGTGCAGATGTGGCAGATCCATCCCACATCTGTCATGATAGCAGTTAATGAGAACACAGCCCAGCAATGGACTTGGGACACAACCCGGAGCTTTAATTTGATCCGTGATCCCAGCTGAAGAGGCTGTCCGCAGTAATTCCTTTGGCAATAACACTTTCCATGATTTCCATGATTCCAAATGATTTGCATTTCATTTCCATGATTTCCATGGTTCCAAATGATTTGCACCCAGATCACCCAGGCAGGGATGTACTGTGCTGCACCTCCACTGTTTACTTGCATTTCTTATGAGAAAATCAGCTAAAACAGTGTCAAAAAAAAAAACTTCCTCAAGTCGAGTTAGAACATTTACTGCTCCTCCTTCCTCCACGAGGCCTGCTGTCTTTTCAAAGGAAGGAGTTCAATGGCTTGACATGTTTGTTTGTGACAAACCTACAGTGGCTGTTACTCATTTCCTTGTTATCTTGTAGGTACTTACAAAGAGTTCTTTTATCTGCTTCAGTATTTTTCCAGGAACTGAAATTAAGCTAACTGTTTTATAATTCTCTAGCTCTTCTTTTTTCTCATCATTAAAGACAGGTGCTATTTTAGCTCGCTTCCAGTCTTCTGGAAGCTCCCTGATTCTCTACAAATTCTTCAGGAAAAAAAAATCTTGGGAAAAAAAAAAAAGCAGCAGCCCTAACAGCTCTGAAGTTACTTAAATCAGGTCTCTAAGCATCTGTGGTGAATTTAATCAGGTCCAACCAACCTTAAAGCAGCTCATCTAAATGCTCCCTCTGTGTTCCTTCCCTCTGTTCGTCTCAATTCCTTCCCCTTCCTGGCCGGTGCTCGCTGTGTGTGGGACGCTTGATTGCCACTGATTTGTAGTAAAGACACTAGCACAAAAAAAAGGTATTCAGCCTAAACGATGTGTTGGCTCCTCTCTCACCTCATCACCCTCAGATCCCCACCAAATAATTCCTGTCTTGAGCTGTGTTTCTGGTGGAGAAATGCTGTGGTGGCTTTTTCTTGCTCCGGGTGGTTGTGTTCCATTCCCCGCTCTTGCCCCTTGAACTCGTGCTGCCGTCTCCACTCCTTGGTAATCACGCCAAAGAGGGATTTGGTGGAAGGATTTGGAGTGGGATAATGATGTGGCTTAATGGCTGCTGGCAGGGAGCTGCTCCGGGCATGAGGCAGAGCTGGGGAGGGAAAGTGTGAAGTGGGCTCTTTGAAACGCTTAATGAGCACACCAAAGCAGCGCTGGTGGTGACCCTGGGTGGAGAACCTTGAGGATGGAGCTGGGGTCAGGCCAGGGGCCGGCAGGGGAGGGAGGATGTCGCCGTGGCTCTGTGCTGGGAGTGGTGCCATCAGAGGCTTTGGGGTGGCTTTGGCCACGAGAGGCTCCGGGGTTGAGTCAGGAACCTGCTGAGTGGGGACCCCTGGTGAAGGGCAGGGACAATGATTCAGGAGGCTGTGCTGATGGGGGAACCTTTTCAGAACTGGCCTACCATTGGAGGGGACATCTGGGTGACAGAAGAGGCCAGGACAGAGCTCTGGAAGGAGTGATGGGTTGAGGGGAGCACAGGTACCATGCAAAGTGTGTCCCTGCATGTGATGGAGAGCTCTTGGCTGGGCTGGAGCCTGGTGTTGAGTCTGTCAGGAGGGCTCTGGGGGCTGAGGATGGGGTCAGGTTGGATGACCCCACGCTTTGCCTTCACCTGCCGGGTGTGTGATGCAACAGCTTCTCTCTTGCCTGCAGTTACCTCATCGCCGAGTGACGTTCTCTGCAGCCAGCCAGGCTCAGGACCTGCAGGACCCCTCCCAGCACAGCTACTACGACAGCGGGCTGGAGGAATCCGAGACCCCCAGCAGCAAATCTTCATCAGGGCCCCGCATCGGGCCCCTGGCCCTGCCCGAGGACCACTACGAGCGCACCACGCCTGATGGCAGCATCGGGGAGATGGAGCACCCTGAGAACGGTATGTGCCCGCCCCTCGTGCCTGTCCCCTCCCCTGGGACCTGCCCCCCGGGCTCCTGGTCCTTCATGATCCGTGTCCCCACTGTGGGTGACGTGCAGCTTGGCTGGGACACGCTCAGCTTGGTGGGGATGGGAGGATGGAAGAGAGGTGAGGCTCAAAGGAAGAGAGCAGCAGGGAGTGGTGGGGAGGGGAGAGGTGGGTGAGGAAGGGGAGGTCTGGGCGAGCTGTGGGATGGGAAGAGTCAAGGAGACAGGTGAATGTGGCAGGAGATGGGTGTGGCCGGAAGCAGGTGGGTGTGGCCGGAAGCAGGTGGGTGTGGCAGGAAGCAGGTGGGTGTGGCAGGAAGCAGGTGGGTGTGGTGGGGACAGGTGGGTTTGGAATGACAAGAGAGAGAATGACCACTGACAGGGTGGTCTGAGATGGCAGCATAGAGGTGAGCAGAGGGGCTGAATCCCAGCCTGTGGGGAGCTCATGTGCCATAGTCAGGGGTCCCATAGGTGCCTGTGCCAACCTCAGGGAGTTGGAGTGTGCTGGAGCTCCCCAGGCATGTTTGGGGTCAGAGCTATGGGTGGGGAGCAGAGCAGGTTTAGTGGCACAGGCTGGGCTGGGAAATCCGCGGGGTGGAGGCTCATGGAGCATGGTGGTGGTGGTGGCAAACCCCAGAGCAATGTGTCCTTCACCGTGCCCCTCAGGTCACCTCCTGGTGGGGTGCAGCTCTCCCTGAGAGCCCCTGGAGGTGTCTGTGGGGTCACCACCGGAGAGCTGCTCCCCCCTGCCCCGATGGCACCCGCGGTCGTGCTGCTTGTGCTGCCTCTGTGCTGCCCTGCCTGGCTGCAGCCCACCCCCCAGCTGTCTTCTCCGGCCAGCTCCCGTTGCTTCCTTGGATTTGGCTCTGGCTGTGCACATAACATCTTCTCTCCTGTACCTGCTGCCTTCTGTGCTCGTGTCCCCAGGGGAGGTGGCTGTGGAGGTGGCAGGGTCAAAGAAACTTCTGGGAGGGAAGAGGAGGAGGTGGCAGGGGGTTCTCCTGGAGTCTCCTCATGTTTCTGGGAGCATACTTGACTCTGGGACAGGTGTGTGTGTGGTGGGAAGATGTCTGAGCCTGTGTTCAGCCGGTTTTTAGGAAGCTGCAAAGCTGCTGGGTCCCGCTGTTGTGGAAATGGACAGGTCTAGTGGAACATCTCTTCCCAATTCCCAGGTTATTCCTGGAGTAACACTGGCGTTGTCTGTGTTACAACCATTGGAGTAAGGCGTGGTGGGGTTCCCAAATCCATTTGTTGTACCTTCCTGTCCACGAGTGTTGTGCAGATCACTTTCTCCCCAAAAGTGGAGAAAGTCAGTCATCTGGGGAGAGCAGTTTGGAGCAGTTCCTGGAGCCCTGGCAAAGGGTAACAGTACTGGGCTTCCCTGAAGAGAGGCTGGAAGGGTGGTGAACAAGGAGATGCCCCTTGATGATGGGTGATGATGGATGAGCTGATGGATACGGCGGGGTAGTGGGGGTGATGAACCTGGAAGAGGAAAGGTTGAGCCCTCGAATGTGACAGGAAACTTGGAGAACATGAAGGAGGAGCAGGGCTAAAGGCAGAAAGAGGGAAGAGAGGGGAGCACCTGGAAGGTGGAGGGCAGAGAGGGTTGTCTTGGGATATTCCTTGGAATGTTTGTTGTGTGCCCAACGGGGATGAACAGAGCTGAGGAAGGCCAAGGGACACTGCCTGGAGCCCCCAGGAATGGCTCCCTGCCCACAGCATCACAAAGCTGCCCTATAAACCAGCTCCCTGTCTTGGCACAAGGTGCCCTGTGTGTGTTCACATCCCAGGAGAGCAGGAATCACCCCATGCCTAGATCCATGGATCCACAGATCCATGTGTGGTACAGACACTGTGGAGGCTCCCAGGGGATAACCACAACCCTGCCCCGCTCTCCATCCCCAGAATGTCCTGTCTTGGCTCCCTTCCCATGGCAGTGGTTGGGAATTGGGCTCCAGTGGCTCCAGGATCTGTCCTGACCTGTACTGGGTGCAGAGGCCGTGGCAGGTCAAGGCTCTTGGGAATCCAGCAGCATTATCCCGAGCTGGTCCTGATGCTCTGTGGATAATCTGGCACGGCACTTCAGAGGGGACCTGAGAGCTGGGGTCAGGGCTGTGATCCTCTAAGCAGACTGTGAGGGGACCCTGGCGCCAGGACAGGTGATTTGGGGATTAGGAGGCACTGGGGGTGTTAGATCAGCTCACCAGAGTTGTGTTTGCTCCGTCCCCTGCCTGAGGGGTGGCGCATCCACATCCATGCTTCAAACGAGACCTTGTTTGTCCAGAGGAGGATCACAACTTGTTCCCTACAAAGCCTCTCCAGTAATGTGGGACCATCATGACCTTTTGGGGACTGTCCCACCACGTCCTTGCCTTGGCCTCATCAGCAGCACCAGCCCCTCAAAGAGATCAGATCTTGGGTTTTTAGGCAGACTAAGCCGTTCTTGACCTTCCGTTAAACCGCCGAGCTGCTCTGGATCCCGCTCCCCCATCCCACGGCACGAGCTGACACCACTGTGCATTTTCTCAGCTTTCATCTGGTTATAAATATCCAACATAACAGGGCTTCCATTGCTTTCTCCAGGAGATTATCCCTGCAGCCGAACCAATCTGATAAGCAAGTATGCAAGGCTATTTATAGCTTTTCAACTGGAAGACAGATCCATGCCTTTTCTTTGTAGATGGTTCTTCACTTGATTAACACACATCTCAGTGTCCTCCTTTTTTGGACCCTTTCTGCTGTGCAGACTGCAGTAAAATGCTGTATTGCAGGGGCTGAGCCAGGGCCTTTGCAGGAGGAATTACGCTGGTTCTGGTGAAGACTTCTCCAGGAGCTTGGCACTGACGTGGCAGCTCCTCAGTCATCCCAGGCGTTTGTCATCCCTGCTATTTTCCCTGGCTGCCCACTGTTTCCTCCCCAACATTTTCCTGCGCTGTTCCCCACCTTGGTGGGGCACACTGAGCTGGAAATGAAGCTCAGTCTCCCCCTTGGCCACCCAGTGCTTTTCCCAAAGACATCTGCTCCCCATGAATCCCAGATTTGCTTTGGTTGGAGGGAGCCTGGGATTGCTGGTGCTCTATGGAGGCTCTGCCCTGCTGCCATACTGCACGCAGGGCTTGGATGGGGACGGTGCCAGTCCCTCTGCATTGGCCATCAAGGGAATTTAACAGGACTTTAGGACCGAATATGAGCAATTTAGGAATTGTTACACTGAGCCTGTTTTCCCTCTGTCCCTGAGTGGTGCAAACGTGTCTGAGATTGTAATTTATTGGATGAGGCATTTCTGATTCATGTTTTTCCACCCCCAAAATCTGTTTTATGGCTGTTATTTAAAGTGGAGACCCCATGCCATTTTTAATGCATGCAGTTACAACCCTGATCAGAGTATGGAATTAACAACACCTCATGAGCTTTCCCAACGCTCTCCGTGCCGTAGGATCTGCACTTCCCAGATGCTCATGAGTTTATCTTCACAGTTCCAGGGAAGAAACTCCACCATAGGTGGGGAATGAAATAGGAAATTGCAATTTGCATTTTTCGGAGCTGGCTGCCTGCTCTGGGTGACCCTGGTTGAGCTGGCAGCTCCTCCCTCTGCCCTGTCGGGATCCTGGTGCTCCAGAGGCAGGAATGTGGCTGCTCCCACATGCCAGAGCCCAGGCTGCTGCTGTGGTGCGAGGCAGGAGCAGAGCTTGGATTTGGGGCTTTGTGGCAGAGCTGGTTTCAAACGCTCATCACGGGGGTTTTGCCAACCCCAGCCTGTTCCTGGTGCTGTCCCAGCCCTCCCAACCCCTCGGCACGGCGGGAGTGGATGGATGGAGATGCTGCTTCCTGGGTTTGGCTGCTGGGCTCAATAAAACCCCACCAGTGCAGGCTTTCCTTTGTTTCAGGGAAGATTTAGAGGGATGCACTGCAAAGCCAGAAGGAGCGGCTTGTTTTACCCGTGTGTGACACGGCCATGAAATCCCAGCCCATGATTTCTGCTAGGAGATCCCTTCAGGAATTTCCCACTTTGTTAGCACAGTGTGTGAGACCCCAGGTGAGGCCTCCCAGTGGAAGGTCCTCTCTGCTCCCAGTTCCACCAGTCTACACTTAAACTCTGCTTCAGCTCCTCCCTTTTCTTTCCACTGAGTCCCACAACACCAGAATTCCCTCTCCTGGTGTGTACTCGGAGATCCCATTCAGGCAACTCAACATTTAAAGATCTCTTTGAAAGAAAACTGAGTCAAGTCCCTCCCTGTGAGCAGAGCCAAGGCAAGAGATTTTGGCAGCTGGGTCTCTCTTCCTCTCCTCCCACCCTTCCTTGCGCTCCTCCCTGCCATTGCCATCTGCTACTGCCACCACCACAGACCTGCAGCCTCATTCCTGGGCAGCAGCAACATCTGGCACATCTTGGATGTGTGTGGTGCTTTTTGGCAACCCTTGCAGAGGCAGTCTGGGGAGAAGTTTCCCTCCTCCTCTTTGCTAACTTCTGATTATAGTTCAAGCCTTCCATTCCTGCAGCTCATATTCCTCTCTGCATGGTCTCCAATTTGCCCACAAGCTTTTGGTGGGCTGGACGTCTCCAGGTGATGTCCCACAGCCCCCCAGCAGCACTTGGTGACATCCACAGCAGCTCCAGGTGCAGGGGTGATGTGTTTGGGACTGTTTGTGTTCACAGTGTGACCATGGCATGGAAACGTGGCTGCACCTGGCTGTGTGTGCACCCTGCAGTGCCATGGGATCATGGAATGGTTTGGCTCGGAAAGAACCTTAAAACCCATCCAGTCCCACCCTACCATGGGCAGGGACACTTTCCACTGTCCCAGGCTGCTCCAGCCTGGCCTTGGGCACTGCCAGGGATCCAGGGGCAGCCACAGCTGCTCTGGGCACCCTGTGCCAGGGCCTGCCCACCCTCCCAGGGAACAATTCCTGCCCAGTATCCCATCCAGCCCTGCCCTCTGGCCATTCCCTGTGTCCTGTCCCTCCAGCCCTTGTGCCCAGTCCCTCTCCAGCTCTCCTGGAGCCCCTTTAGGCCCTGAAAGAGGCTCTGAGCTCTCCCTGGAGTTTTCTCAATGCTGGGCACCCCCAGCTCTGAGCTCCTCAAGAAGGTGGATGGCTCAGAGTATTCCCGAGCCAACCATCCTCTTTTCCTGCTCACCACAAGGATGGATTTGCAGCCCTGGGCAGTCTCTGCCTCCTGCCTCTGCTTTAGTGCCAGTCAAGAGCTGCTTTTTAAGGTTCTCACTGCGATTGTTGTTCAATTCCTCGCAGCCAACAGATGGGACAAAAAAATTACATTCTGTCTCCTTCCCTGGCACAGAGACTTCTCTAGATCTTAAAACCTATTCTCTTTTTCCTACATTATCTTTAAATGTCCCTTTTGTCTTGCAGAAAGAGTTCCAGGCACATTCACAGTCTGTGGAGTTGTTTTTTGTTTTGTTTTTCTTTCAAATGCAGCACTTCTGCTTTGTTGCAGAGGCTGAGGAATGCTTTGGAGTGGGCTTTGTCTGGGATGTGGGATTCCAGCTAGATCTGTGCCATTCCTGGTCTTTGCTGACTGGGATCCAGCAGGTCACACATCTGCCCAGCTGAGCTGTGGTCTGGCTGCTGCTTGGACTCCTCTCTAGCTGAGACATTGTGGGTTTGGGGTTTTTGTAACTGATCTTCAGCCCTGTTTAACGCTTCAGGGCTGGAATTCCTTTTGTCCTGCAGCAGTTCCCACTCCTGCCCGGGTTTGGGGTGTCCACATTCTTTGTGACCACGTTCTGCTCCTCATCTGCCACTGGAAATTCTCTCTGGGTCCCTCAGTGATCCTCAGCACCTGCATTTCTTCACAAGAAATCAGGACCTTCTCTCCTTTCCACACTTAATGTTGGTTCATCCCCAAAACTGGCTCCTGGTTTGCTTAATCACCGCTGGGAAAAGATTTTTATCAGGACAGGCAACATCCAGCAGATTGCAAATGGCCCTGGATTACCCCATCCCGGTTTCAACATTTCTGCCTGAGCTGTAATTCCAGCTCTATTTCCTTATTTTCCATGTTTTCCAGCAGCCTTGTCTGGGCAAACTCTTACGCCAGAGCTGCTCAGGGCAGGGCAGCTGTCCTGCCACGCCAGCCAGGTCACCTTTCTTAATTGTCCCCAGGAGCCTGGGGTAAACAGGGGACGGCTGCTCCCCTGCCCCAGGAGCAAGCACACTGCTTCCAGCTCCAGAGAGTGCCTTTAATCCTCTCAAGACCTTCTAAGAAGGCTGCTCCTCGCTTCAGACGTTGTCCAAAATAGCTGTAATAATTTATCTGCCTCTCTTGCTTCACAGGATTATGTGGGAGCACACACACACACGTAAGGTTGTCCTCGAGTTCTCCAAAGATCCTTGGCGGATCCTGGACATCTTTAGAGGAGTTATTTGAAGAACCCAAGTTTTCCTGTTGGATTCTGGTTGCTTTTTTCCCCCCCTTTCTGTCCCTGAGCCCACGTGGTGTGGTTGTGAAAGGTCCAGGCAGTGCAGTCACTCAGAGTCAACACCTAAGAGACAAAACCTCTGTATTTCAGTGGGAAGGTGCCTTCTCTTGGAGAACAGCTAGGTCTCCATGGCTCTGTGTGTGTCTGCTGCATCCAAGATTGGATTTTGGGAGTTTTCTGCTGGTTCTTGCCATCCTGGGCTGGGCTGGGATCTCTTCCATTCCCTCTTGCTGTCTGTGGCCAGCTGGTGGAAATCCACCAATGCCCTCTCATTTGTGTTAAGTTCTTCACATTCATCCTGCTCTGAATTTACTGGGTGGAGAAAATTCTATCATTTTTCCTGATCTTTATTCCTCTTTCCCCCTGGAAGTGCTGCCCAGGATGGTGCTGTCCCCATGCACGGTGAGTGCACAGCTCGAGGAGCTGACCCTGCCCTCACTGTGCAATCCTGCGGAGCCCCCAGGCCTGGGGAACACGCTGGGAGCTGCTGACCCCAAACTCACCCTGTCCTTGGAGCCACTCTTGGGCTCAGGCAGCTCCATGGCAAACTTTGAGACTTTCCTTAAGGGAATCAGCTACAAACAGATGGGAATATGGAAGGGTTTAGCTCGGAATTATAAATGAGCTCGTTGAGGGAAGGCAAGTTCTGCTGTCCCTGGGAAGAGAAATTTTCCCATCTCCCCGACAAGGGAGGCCCAACTGTGTCATGGAACTCCTCCAGTCCAAGGCAGGAACATTTTCCATCACGTTTCCCCTCAGCAGGCCTGGGAAAGGGCTCTCACCTGGCAGAACATGACCCCAGTGACATTAAAACGGGGAACCCAACCCACACAGGACTTGGCATTTTCCTTTTCCCTGGCAATGGTTGCAAATTCCGATGCAAATGCCCATGCAAATGGTCATGCACAGCTATTCTTATCTCTGGGCCAAATCTCAACATCCCTTCTTTGGTAGAAAGTCAATTTCCCAAAAATAGTTTACATCAGCCTCCAAATATTCGTGGCTTCAGCTCGAGTTCGTTAAACCCAGTTCCAGGAAGAGTTTTCCGAATTAGATCTGCAATGGGAATGGGAGGGTGGGGCCCTTCTTTGCTTACCCCACGTTCCTCTCCAGGGAGGACATTTCCTCAGAGTGAGGGCTTGGGTGAAGCTGCTTCAGGCTCTTTTTTTGTGTTTCCCAGCCCATTTTAAAACACATGCTTGAACTTGGGACCTGCTGCCGTTCCTTTGGACAGGTGAGGGACAGCCAGGAATGGAAATGATGATTTCTCTTGAGCCACAACACTCTGTGTGTTTTGGGAGCAGAACAGGAAGGTCCCTCCTGTCCCTCTGGGCTGGCTCAGCCCTGTCCCTGTGCCATCCTGCTGTCCCAACACAGCTCCGTGGTCAACTGGACAGGGGAGTGACCAGGCTGAGGTTTTGCTGGGTCACATTTCTTGGCCATTTTTTGCTCTCCAGATAGAGCACTTTTCCCACCCTGCCTGCTCCGTGGCTCCACAAAGAGCTGAACTTGCAGAAGCTGGGATTCTGCGGGAGGCAGGGATTCTGAGCTTGGCATTCAGCTTTAGAACACGTCTAAACCAGAAAAAGCCACCGAGTGTAAAAGCAACAGACAGGCAGGATCCCTCAGCAGCCCCAGACTATTTGTTGTTTTCAAAGACCTGCTTCCTTAGAAAGCTCCTTTTGAAGTAATTTGACGTGCCATTTCCAGCTCCTGTGTGATCTACCGCAGTTATTCCCCCTTTATCTGCCTCCCAAAGCTCGGGAATGTCTCCATAAACCTGCCTGCCTCTGCCCGTGCAAGGGACCTGCATTAGTGTGGGATTTAAACTTAATGCCAGAGGAGCTTACAAAGTCTCCCATTTGAGCTTGCCGTGGACTCCACACCGCAGTTTCTTTCTCATAAAAATAGCAGGTGGCTGAGTTTGAAGGCTCGGTCAGGTGTGGATCCCTCACATGGAAAATCCCTCTTGCTGGCAGGAGATGGAGGATAAGGGATTCATCCCTGTCCCCGGTGAAATCAATGGCAGCTTTGCTGTTGAGACAGGTCGGGTGTCAGTCTCAGTTGTTGGCTCTTCCCCGGGATTTGATCCTTTGTGCTCTCACCATTAAAGAATCTCTCTTCCTGCCTCCTTCCCACGGGCTCTCATCCATCCTGATTTGAAGTCCCCTCCGTTAAGTGGCTGGAACGCCGGCGCTGTGCTTCCCCGGCGGAGAGGACACTCCATAAATCTCCCATTAGTCATGGATGTGGCCAGCCATCCCAGGGATAGGCTGCCGTGCCTCAGAGGTTATCAAACCGTGGCAACCCCTGCCTTTGCCTCTCCTTTCCCGGAGCTCAGCTCCCTGCCAGCATCCAGGGCTCATTTCCCAGGAGCTGAGGCGGCCACGCTTCACTCAGGGACACAACAGTGACCATGTGGGGCTCAGTCCTTGTTCCCTGGACAGTGTGGCCAGAGCTAGGCTCCCTTTCCAGCACCTCTGAGCAGGACAAGAAGCTCCCAAGAAGGAGGAATGGGGGAAGGTGCTGTGTTGGAGGCTGGAAGACTCCGTTTTCCCAGGAGAGACACTCAGGGACATTGTCTGTGTGTGTTGTCCCCAGTGGCATGGAGAGGGGGTTGTGCCTCTGGATGGGGTACAAGGTTCCCAAATGATCCCTGTGAGGCATTTCATCCTCAATCCTCGTGGAAAAGGAGGGCTGAACCTCACTGGTGGGAGCATGGAAACCTCCCAGGGTGTCATGGGAACTGAGTCCTACCTGGATGCTCCTTCCAGGACTGCATCCCTGAAAACAAACATCCAGACCTCATTCCTGGGCTTGGAGGACAAGAACAGGGAAAGATCCCTCCAAAGTGCTCTGTTCCAGGGCTCCTGTTGGCAGGGAGCTCACATCAGAATGAGCTGGATGAGGAGGACTCTGCTCATGGTAGGTCTTGGACATGCTCGGATTTACATTTGGCAACTTTACTCCAGTGTGAGACTGGTGTTGTTTGGCTAAAATAACATCATTTTTTCTAATAATTTGGGGTAGACTGGTAGGGATGCTGTGAATCAGGAATAAACCAGCTCAGGTGGCCCATGGGTGAGAGCTGTGACTCTTCTGCAGTCTGTGTTCTGTATTACTCAGATATAAAATGTTCTTCCAGGGATGAACCCTCTGGACAAGGAGAGGCTGGGGAAGGGATCCAGCAGGGAAGAGCAGGATGCTGGAATGCTCAGGTTCCAGGGAACAGCAGTTCATCAGCTGTGCCTGTCTGGGTTAGAACACCCTGCCTGGCCGTGAGGAAACCAGGAGGCAGCAGAAAAAGGAGGAGGGGGTCAGGATGTGATCCCTGCTCAGGGATGTGGGAATGGCATTTGTGTTGTTTTATTGCTGCCGAGGAAAGAGAAAATGGAGCAGGGAATGCAAAATGACAGAGACTGAGGAGATGTGATATTTGCCTGATGTATTTTGCTGGTAATTAGGGTAATGCCAATTAGACAGAAGTAATTTTTTTTTCTCCCCCTTCTTCAGCTGTATAAATTATTGCTGGAATATATGCCAGCTCAAACCGAGATATTAAACTTGGAGTGATGTGGAGATCTCTGCTCCTTGAGGATCTCTAGATGAAATTACCCAGACAACAGGGATCTTGACAAAAGTAAGGCTGACTCTATCCAGAAAGAAAACGAATCAAAGCCAAAGGAATTTTTTTTTGTATTCCACGTCTGGCGTCTTGCTGCTTATTAGCCACGCAGGAAGGGGCCCCCACAGAGATGCAGCAACATCAGTGAGAAAAGGCAAATATCTCGCCTTTCCTGCAAACAATACCACTTGCAGGCTATTGTTCCCCTATCAGCTTCCCTGAGGAGCAGATCCCGAGCCCTTCCCGTGCTCAGGGCTGCAGGGAAACCCCGCCGCCCACGAGCATTCCATTTGTCATTCCCTGAGCCCTGTTTGCTCCCGCACCGGGACAGCAGCGCCGGGATTGTTTTGCCTCGGGGTCCCCCGGGACGCGAAGCTCTTTAATGATGATGTACGGCTTCCTTCAAAGGGTCAATTGCTGGCCCGGACCTCTCGGATCGCGGATCCCTCGGAGCTCCCTACCTGGGCACAGACGCTGCTCTGCTCCGTGCTGCACACGGATTTCCCCTCGCATGAGGAGTAGACCTGCTCTTGCCAGTCTCCTCCCTTTGGAAAAATAACTGCTAAAAATGATGCCCTTGGACCGATTCTGGAAATTCTTATCCATCTCTGTTGGACCGTGAAATCCTAATCTTCTGGTGATCATCCTACTGCTCCCTGGTGCTGTGCTCTGGGCAAATCCCCTTTGCCAGCCTGCCTCTGATGTGGAGGGGGGGGATGATGTATCCTGCTTGTCCCGCCTGGATTTTAGGATTTTGTAATCCTCGCTGGCTCTTTAAAGTGTGTTTTATTCATGGCAGCCTTTAGGACTGCCTCTGGCAGGCCTCCCTCGAGTGGTGCAAACTTTATTGCATCTCTCCTCCAGCAGCCTGTAAACTGCAGCACCCAGGGGTAGCTGGAAGTTGATATTCCCTATCGGAAGCGATTATCCGTCTTTTCCCTGCTTTCCCGCAAGGGCTTCTTGCTGCCATCCTAGAAACAAACACAGGGCACGGCAAAATTCATCAGGATCGGGGTTTTTTTTTCCCAAACGAGGCATCAGCACGCTGCCCCGTTCCTGCACATTCCCCATATCCCCAGGCTCCTTCAGCCTCGGCGCTGATCCCCCCTGATTTTCCAGGAGAAGGGGATTTCTCCCCAGTCCTGGCCATTAGGACAGCAGATCCTTTCAGTGCTTGGTGGGGAATCACGGCAGGAGGGCAAATGGTCCAATTCAAGCAGCAGGGTTGATTTCTTGGGGTGAATTTTGCCTGCACCACGGGAGGATGTGACCGGGGCTGCTCCTGCCACGTGCCAGCCACAAAACCTCTCCCCGTGGCGCTCCCACTGCAGATTTTCAGCCTGGCAGTCTGTGGGCGTTGGAGGCGTCAATAAGGAGCGTTTTCAGCTGCTTTGTGGCACGGCTGCACTGCGGAGAAAGGGGCTCGGCAGTCCGGGGGCTCGGGCTCTGCATCTCCGAGCAATCAGCAGGGAAACGGCCCCATTTGATGTGGGATCCTTCCTGCAAAGTTCCCTGGCCGTGTCCCTGCCCTAACGCTCCCAGGACTGCTGGGTGTTGGATTTCAGGCGGGTTTGGTTCCCCAGGGCTGGGGTGGGGATCCAGGGCTGTGTGTGCCTCCATCTGGGACAGACATTTCTCCCTCAGTGCAGCCCAAGAGCCTCACCCTGCATTTAGTGCCCGTCCCCTGATCCTTCTTACAGCCACCGAAAATTCCGGCAGGGATCTGCCTCTTCCCCCTCGGTGTCTGCAGGACAGCCCAGGCGGGCTCAGGACAGGCTGTAAAAGAGCTGGAATGATGTGAGGGTGCTCCCTTTCCTCAAAAGTAGCCCAGGAAAGATCCGTGGCAAGGAAACAAAAGGTCCACATGCAAATCCATACTGTCATTTCCTCTCCCGGTTTCCTTGGGGTTTGGCTTGACTCTCTTCCAAGAGCTCTTCCTTCTCTCTGCTCTGCTTCCCTCCGAGTGGTCTCGGGTCCCTTTGTTTGCAGATCCCCTCCTTGAGATGAGCCCTTTTCATAAACTTGTGATTTCTTTTGTCACCCAAACACCTCCCTGACTTCAAAGGCCGGGAACAGCACTTGGCTCTGTGGCTCCCGGCCCCCCTGCATCAACGATTTCCCCCCAGCCATTGTCCTGCCGGGGAAGGATTATTAAATTGTTGATGGAGCTGAACAATGGTTTTGTTCAAAGGCAGACATGCGAACGCCACTTCTTTTCTCCTTGACACAAGAGCTTTAATACCCGGGAACAATGAGAGGCAGCCACCAAGGAGCAAACACTGGAGAGGATTCACAAAGCCAGGCTGGTGTTCCCAAATCCCTGTGCACATGAACTGGTGCTCCTTGGAGAGCACCCCGTGGCCATAGGTGAGGTGAGAGAACTGACCCCGCTGAAAATTTATTAAAAATAATCCAAATATTGCCCATTAATACTGCCTTGTGTGATTAGGACATGAGCAGGGGGCAGGAGAGGACCGTCCTTTGCACAGAATCATGGAATTGAGGTTGGAAAAAACCTCGGAGATCATCAAGTCAAACCGTTCCCCCAGCACTGTCAAGGCCACCACTGACCCCTGTCCCCAAGTGCCACATCCACATGGCTTTGAGGGTCACAAAACCATCCACGTGGCTCCAGGGTGACTCCACCTCTGCCCTGGACAGCTCTGTCAGGCCTTGACCATCCTTGTGGGAAGAAATTTTCCCTGATATCCAACTTGGACCTCTCCTGGTACAACTTGAGGCCGCTCATCCTGTCCTTGTCCCCTGGGAGCAGCTCCTGATTTCCCCTGTCTGCCCTCTCCTGTTGGGGAACTGTGCAGAGCCACAAAGAGCCCCCTGAACCTCCTTTCCTGCAGCTGAGCCCCTTTCCCAGCTGCTCCCCAGGCTGGTGCTCCCATTCCTGGGCTGCTCCTCACAGGGTTCCAGGCAGGCTGTGCCTTGGGAGCACCTCTGAGCCTGCAGTGAGGATCATTCCCTGCACTGCGCAGCCTCAGGCTCTGACATTTTGTGCTGTTCAGGCTCCTCTCTGATCACTGATCTCCTCAGCTGCTTTCCAGCACCACGGCTTCAATTTTCCATGCTGGGCTTCCCTCAGGTTGATTTCTTTTTTCTGTTTTTCCTAAATTTTAGCCGAGCTGTTCCAGCTGGTTTTGGAGAACAAGCCGTGCTGCCTCAGCCCTGCTAAAAAAGTGATTATGAAAATTTCCTTTCAAGACCCATTAGCTTAACCACGCTTTGAGAGGGAGGTGTGGAATTTGGCAGGGGAGCTGCCAGCAGCGGCTGGGGGCTGCTTGTCCCAAAATGTGCTCTGAATGTGCTGCAGAACACATCCCTGGGGGGCTGTGCCCACACTGCCCTGTGTGGCCTTCACACAACAGCATTCCCAGAGTTTATCCATCGGAGGAAGGGATTCCAGCTGACAGAGAGGAGGTTTAGATTGGATATCAGGAAAAAATCTTTCCCTGGGAGGGTGGGGAGGCCCTGAGGTGGCCCAGAGAAGCTGTGGCTGCCCCTAGATCCCTGGCAGTGTCCAAGGCCAGGCTTGGAGGCCTTGGAGCACCCTGGGAGAGTGGAAGGTGTCCCTGCCCATGGCAGAGAACCAGATGAGCTTTGAGGTTCTTTCCATCCCAAACTATTCTGTGATTCCATGATCCCGTGATCCATGTTCTGTTTTGGAGACCAGCAAGGGTTTGCTGCCATTGCTTTGTGGACATCCATCCTGTTCCTTGATTTACATCCATCCAGCTGCTTGGTGGCCTCCCTCCTGGACATTTCCCAGTGCTCTGTGGTCCGTGGTTTTCTTTGGAATGCTGGGTACAGCATGGCAGGGATTGTCCTTTTGCTCTGGGAGGGCTGAGCGTGGTTGGCTCTGCTCTGGGCCTCTGGGGCCAGGGGGCACCTGAGGATGCCTGAGGGAGCCCAGGTGTGCCCAGGTGTGGCAAGGAGGCCATGGGTACCTGGGCTGGATCAGAACCAGTGTGACAGCAGGACCAGGACAGGGCCTGTCCCCTCTGCTGGCACTGCTGGGGGACCTCGAGGGCTGTGTCCTGTTCTGGGCCCTCATGGCCAGAGAGCCCTGGAGGGGCTGGAGCGTGTCCAGGGCAGGGAATGAGCTGGGGAAGGGGCTGGAGCACCAGGAGAGGCTGAGGGAGCTGGGAAAGGGGCTCAGCCTGGAGAAAAGGAGGCTCAGGGGGCCCCTGTGGCTCTGCACAAGTCCCTGACAGGAGGGGACAGCCGGGGGGGTCGGGCTCTGCTCCCAGGGAACAGGGACAGGAGGAGAGGGAACGGCCTCAGGCTGGGCCAGGGGAGGCTCAGGGTGGACAGCAGCAGGAATTTCCCCATGGAAAGGGTGCTCAGGGACTGGAAGTGCCCAGGGAGGTTTGGAGTGCCCATCCCTGGAGGTGTCCCAGGAAGGGCTGGAGGTGGCACTGAGTGCTCTGGGCTGGGGACAGGGTGGGGATGGGGCACAGCTTGGATTCAATGATCCTGGAGGGCTTTTCCCACCTCAGTGACTCTGGGATTCTGTGAGAGAGCTGCTTTGGGGGCTCTGGGAGATGGAGTCAGCCTGAAGTGCCTCCCACCAAGGCCTTTCCTTGGCTCCTTCCCAGGCTGTGACATCGCCCAGGTCCCCTGGAGCAGAGCTGTCCCCATGTCCCCCCACATGTGGCACAGGGGTGGCACACTGGGGTCCCTCACTGCCTTCCCAGTCCCCAGCCAGCACAAAGGGACTCTTCCTTTATCTTCTTCTCCCTTTGATTGTCCTTCCTGGGGCCTGTTCCCTCCCTTCTCCTGCCCTTCCTGGTGAGCTGGTAAAGGCTGCCTCAAGCTCCAGTGCCCTCGGTGATGAGCTGCTGCCAGCCAGGGAAGCAGGGCTGCAGCTTTAATTAAATGATAAGGGCAGAGCCCCGGAAGTGGGGAGATAAGTGCACTGGTGTCTGCCACCACACTTGCCCAGGCTCTTTCTAATTAGCTTTGAGAAGCTCTGGAGAGGCAGATTAACCCTTGCAGGTGCTGGATGAGCACTGGGATGCAGCAGGAGGAGGGTGCCCAGGCCAGCCCCAGGGGTGCCATGGTGCAGTGCCATGGTTTGGGTGGGATGGGGCTGGAGGGGACCCTCTGTGCCCCCCCCAGCTCAGGGCAGAGGGGACAGGTCAGGGAGGGTCAGAGCTGGCCT